>APFE030198360.1:11969-28093 GCA_000404065.3 Pinus taeda | reverse complement strand
AATCAAAATATTAACAAACTAATTAGATAATGACCGACTAAATTTCTTATATCATTTTTTTCATAACCTATATATATACTTTGAAATACAACTCATGGATACATCATTAATATCTACAGAATATCTATTGACGCATCCCTTGATGATGGACTCACTTGATAGTCCGAAACATTGGGTTCATAAAACTCTATAACAAGTCATTCCTCCTCTATCTAAAACTTTCCTCACTTGTATGGATTCATTATTTAATAAAATCTTTGCTGAAGTCGGGACTAATCAAGACTGGAGTCTTGGTTAATGCTTCCTTAATAGCTTTGAAGGATTGTTTGGCCTCCAATGTCCACCTAACTGATGAGTCCTTTCTTAGCATGTTATTTAATTCCTTAATTAATTCTGCTAGATTTGAGATGAATCTCCTAAGAAAATTAATCTTACCTAGAAATGATTGTAGATCTTTTATGTTTCGGGGATGGGAAATGGTCAAAGTGGCTTCTATTCTAGCAGGGTTGATCCTAATCCCATCTTTAGATATGATGTGTCCTAACAAATTTCCCTCTTCAAGACCGAAAAGTGTCTTTTTAGGATTTAAAGAAATCCTAAATTTCCTGCATTTGATAAATACTTTTCTGAGGTGGTCTAAGTGTTGATTGTCAGATTTAGAAAATATTGTAATATCATCCTAGTACACTGCTAAGAAATCGTGGATTTTTTTGGAAAAAGCTATATCTATAGCTCTTTGAAATGTGGCACCTGCATTCTTTAATCCAAAGGGCATCTTCAAATACATGAAGGTACCCCAAGGAGTAGTAAACACAGTTTTGGGTTAGTCTTCAAGTTGGACTAATATCTGGTTATAGCCAAAGAATCCATCTAACAGTGAAATCCTAGATGAACCCACTATCCTTTGCAATATATGGTCCATTTTCGGTACGGGGTAGTTGTCCTTTAAAGAAACCTTGTTCAAGTTTCTAAAATCTACACAAAGTCTAATTTCACCTGTCTTTTTCCTAGTTGTAACTAGATTTGAAATTCAGTCTGAGTATTTGATGGGTGCTATTATCTGAGCATCAAACATTCTTTTAACCTCTTTTTCTATGGATGGCATAATAATTGGGTTTATCCTTCTAAGTTTCTGTTTGAAAGGTTTATGATCTTCTTTTAGAGGTATTTTGTGTTGGATTATGCTGGTGTCATAAGATTTTAAGTCTTCATAACTCCAGGCAAATACATCGTGGAACTCCTTAACCAGATTCATACATTTCACCTTTACCTCTGGGGGGTAAGGACTTAGATATCTTAACGAACTTTGGATTATCTTCAATTCCGGTATTAACTTCTTCTATGTCAGCTGTTAGAGGTTCCATCTTGGGCTTTCTAGCTACATCATTAGAGTCAAACAAATCCTCTAAAGGCACTAATCCTTTAGGCAAAAAAATATCTTTCAAATTAAGAATCTCAGGATCATCATCCATTATTTCATCTATCTCTACATTCTCTAAACTATCTATTTCTACCATAGTAAATTTAGTTGGTTTATGTACATCAAAAATATTTACATCTAAGTTGATTTCTACATTACTATCTATTGTGCAGTCAGTATCTATCTTACAGTTCCGAAATTCACCTTCATTGTTCATCAAATCATAGATCTGAGAGTCTTGAGAAAAGATCTGTCAATCCTTAAGGTTATCTAGTATAACAGGCTCGCGTCTGACCTCTGCAGTGTATTGGTGGTGTTACACTAAGATTTGTCACCATGACTATCTACAGTTAGTATGGCTCTATCAACAGTCATACTATCCTCCTTGGCAAGCCTCATACCTCTGCTCTCCATGTCAAACTTCAAGAAGAGAGAAATTCATTAAAAACATGTTTATCTCTGGGTACACAGTTTCTCTCTACCTTACCTGCGTGTACGCATCCCAAGTTCACAATACCTGCGTCCTTGCACACTCTGTATGTAAAGGGGTGGGTGCGTACTCCTGTAAAGGTCAAAAGGCACGAGTTTCATCTTAAAAAAGTTACTTGTGGTCATTTCTAGAGCATTCTAGAAGATTGTTTGACGTGTATTGAGTGCCTCCAGATGGTTCATGTATCCCTATGAAAGAGGAACTTATCCCATCAAGAGAGGAGCTACCCCATCCAAAAGAGGGGCTTATCCCATTGATGTTGGACCTGATTAACTTCCTCTAGAGCATTATAAATACAGGCATTGGGCCAGAGGAGGGGAGGTTGAAAGCTGAACATTCCAAAGGGTAGATGCTGCTGGAATTAGGACTTCCTTGTAGAAGCTTGTGAGGAGAGATTCCCATCCTTTCTTGTTCCATTTGGAAGTGGGTGAGCTTATCAAAGTAAAGGAAAACTCTTGCTGGACCCTGGGAGGAACTTGCACAACACCAAGGCTCAGGTTGTAATGGTTTCTTTTGTTTCCTATTAATACAATAAGTCCATTCTTCTCAATGATTTGTTATTAATGAATTGTTTCATATACTCCTTGGTCTATATGTTGAATATGTTTTGTTTTATGAGATATTCAGGTGTTATGTAATCGTTTGATTGTTAGTGTATGCATGTTTCGAAGTGAAGGAGGAGCTCATCTGTATCAACGAGGCTAGACTACTACAACAGCGTTGGACTTCAGGTAGGATCGAAAACACTTGGTTTCTCGTATGATAATTCATGTTTAGAGAAGGATTGCTCTTAATTGTCTTGTTTGTCACTAGAAAGTCTTAGGCTTCTAGGGAGGTTGGTTTTGTCCGCAAGATTAACTCTTTCCGCATGACATGGGGGTTGTGGCATTGGAAAAACAACACTAGCTAAAAAATTCTTCAACTGCAACAAGTCAAATTACACTGAATCCTCCTCCTTGCACGATTTTAGAGAAAATTGTGCTAAAAACTCTGTAAATTATATGCAAAATGAGCTCATTAAAGACTTGAATCTTGAAAATATGGGAACAGATTACATAGAAGAAGATACAGGGATTCTTAAACAACACCCCTTATCTTGTCACGCTCTTATAGTTTTAGATGATGTAAGTGATGCCCATCAGCTGGAAATGCTTCTATCAATTAAGAAAGACCTTACCCCTGAAAGCTTGATTTTGGTTACATCATTTGATAAACACGTCCTCACAAGCTCATGAGTGTTAGAGTCATCCCTTTATAACTTAAACGAACTGAATTTTCCACAATCCAAACAACTCTTTTGTTCCTACAACTTTCATCATCCACTTCCACCACCAAAATTTTTAGATCTGGTAGATCTGTTTGTCAGAAAGTGCAATGGATTACCATTATCATTGAAGGTGATTAGGGCACTTGTTTGTGGACAAAATGAGAGATACTGGACTGAGCAATTGGATAGCATTCAACACACTCCGCCTATGGAAATAGAGGGGAGTATCAAAATTAGTTATGACTCACTTACAAAAGAAGATCAGGTGATATTCTTAGATATTACATGTTTCTTCATTGGAGAAGATAGAGATAAGACCATCAGAATATGGGGTGAGGTGGGGATTCAAAATCTACAAAACAAGTATCTGTTAGAAGTAGATAGTAAAAATAAAATAAATATGCATGATCACATCAGGGACATGGGAAGAAATGTTGCAATGGAAGCATCCATGCCCCATGATATTTGGACAAACAATAGCACTGATGATTTTTTGTAGAGATCATCACCTGTAAGTAGTTAGCTAATATAAACCTTGATCTTCTATTTTATTGAATTTTAATATTAAAAAGTTCTTTATTTAAGAAAAATGTAAGGAGATTTACTATATAATTTTCATCAATACCTTTCATCTGTTTCTTTTCAAATACCTCAAGTCTAGAAATTTCACAGATCAGAAGTTCAAAAGTCAAGTATCTATTCGATAATTTCCGTTCTTCTAGTATGAAGAATGTGATGTCCCCAATAATTGAAAATATTTAATTACCATAGTCAAACTAACTGGATATTATTAATTAACATAGGAAGTCAAAGGGAATAATAAGTTTATACATTTATTCATTTTGATTAATCTATGGAAGAAGTGAATGTCTTAATGATGTCAATCATGTATTTCTCACATGTCAGGTAGTAAGGGTAGGTGGTTACCTATCCCTAACTACTTCCTTGAAGATTTATTCTCAAGGAAAATATCAAGAGGGTATGCGTACCTTGGGTCAAGAGAAGGTTAAAATAAGAATGAGAACATCATGCTAATATGTCAAACGGGTTATTGTGGCTTGATGAAGGTAAGTTTGGTTAGGACCAGATAGCTGTAGCATGTGAAGAATGATAATTTTAAAGAAAACATCCTGCATGTGAGGAACAACTCGAGGGGAGACTCAGGCTGGAATACCTAGTCTCATGGTTGGGAGGAAATTGGCAAGTGACTTTAGAGTCTGGAACTAATCAGTCAACAGGGATTTAGCAAATATTCAGATAAGTATATCGTTGTGCTATATGAAAATAAAGCTTTATTGTCTTGCTAAAACATTTAATGTACTATGTAAAGAAAAAGGTTTACTATTTAGCTGAGATATTTAAAGTATTGTTCAAGTAAAAGATTTATTATCCTTCAAAAATATGAATATAGGAAATTTATCTTTAAACAAAAAAACAAACTCATAAATTAGCCCCATAGTGGAAGATAGTAAGGAAACTAAAAGCGTAAGATTAGTAATTTCTTTCGATGGAAATAAATCCTTACATAACATATAATTTATACAACTTGATTGTTACAATGAAAATAGAATAGCAAGAACATACAGGTTTTGAGCAAAGATCTAGTTTATTGTTCTATCACAAAGGAAAAACAAGAACTACTCCTAATTACCACTTATAAACCATATCAGTTAACAAATATTCCTTTAATGCTAGAAACTAAATCCAGAATTACAAGATATCAAATAACTTCTAACAAGAAGGTAGAATTATCATGATAACAAAAACCCTTGAAATCTGCAGTACTGATAATGGATAGGAAGAAATGCATTAAAAGAAAAGTTAACTATATATTCAAAATATGGAATCAACTATACAAGAAACCCGAAGGACCTGTTCCAAACAGAAACAGTTTGTAAATGGATGTCATGAACTTGAGGGTTAAACCTCAGTAAGGCATAGACACATAGCCACATAAGCATAATATTTCTGAGTAACCCTGCAGGAAAAACCCCATCATAACACCTAGAGAAACTAATAAATATGTTCGATGGCATATAGAAACGTACTAGACATAAACTTAGACAAAAATAAATAGAGAATTTTTCTTGAAGTCTAATCCGAACCAACAATGTCGATATAAAATTTTCCCATTACAAAAAAAGTCCATTCATTATAGAAGGGACATACTAAGCTTAAGATTATTAGAAAGCCAAAACACAAATTCAACTGAAGTATCGAATTCCAAATGGAGTACATAACTCCTCTCTTCTAAATCCTAATACCAAGGTTTAATCACAACATGAACGGTACACATTACCTAGCAACCAAGCATGGTTGTAGCTCTGTAAACCTCGGCATACTGGATGGCAAAGAAAGGACTCGAACCCCAGCAAATCATCCCTGAACAAAAGGGAGTTGAAACCCTCCGGCAATACCTAAGAAATAAAACACACAATCAAAATAGGAGAATGTAATAGATTAAATGAGTAAGAAATACATCAATCCCAAGCATAACACTGTACCTAGGGTTTGATTAGCAGATTAGTCGGCTCCTTCTGTAATTGTGAGCTTCGAAAAGATTTCGGCAAACCTACAGAAGAGAGAAGAACCTTAAGAACGTCACAATAGTTAGGTATTGAAGCCAGAGAGAGTAAATGAGTGTAAACCCTATTTGAACGAAGAGCCTGAAGCTTTTGGCTAGAGTCAAGAACCTTTGCAGGAAACAAGAAAATGTCGAGGGTAAGTCGTAGTTGAGGACCATAGGGAGAAGAGTTTCCATATCCACCACCCGATGGGTATGCCATAAGGATATTTGTGGATGAGGAACTATGTTAGGTACCTATACTACCAATGTAACCCCTTATTGTTATTAGTACAATGCCCTTATTATATTGGTGTACCCATGTAGTCCCCATATTGTTATTATTGTGCCTCATAGAAACCCACTATGGTTATTATTGTGCCCTTACATTATTATTGTTATGTCGGCTATGATTATATTATGAACCCTTAAACTCCTATATATAGAAAGCACGTCTTGTCATTTGTATCATCCAAGAATTATTCATTTGTGTAATGTATAGGAGGTTTCCCCTTCGAAGAAGCTGATTTTTAAGGCGTTTATATATCTTTTCTATCATTTTGTGAGCTGGTTTCATAACATTTGGTATCAGAGGTTTGGATTCTAGGGTTTCACTGCTCCAAACAAGTTATCGTGGAATTTTCGCTATAAATTGTTTGCTACAAAGTTTCAAAAGCTAAAAGAACACCTTTTAAGAAGAAATTAATCTAAACCTTGAGTCAGAATTTCAGATCTTGTCTTGCTATATTTTCGGATATATGATCTGAGGAAGTTAGGGTTTTTGCAAGCTCCATAATTTCATCTCAAACAAGTCATCGTGGAATTTTCGCTATAACATTTTTGCTACAAAGGATCAGAATCTAAAATTAAAACGCATTTGATTCGAAATCTTGGTGAAGCTCGGGTCTGAATCTCAGATCTTTCCTTGCTATATTTTCAGAGGTATAATCTGAGGAAGTTAGGGTTTTTGCAGATGCCCGAATTACATTCTAAATAGGTGACCTTGGAAAAATCAACATAACTTTGTCTCTAAGCAACAAATTGAAATTGTGTAAGAAGTTACAGAAAGAGGACAGGCTATAGTTTTCTATATATATTTTTCAGATCCAAATTTCGAAATAGTGACACATGGCACGTCTTACAAGTTCCCTCTACTGAAACATTATATAATCAGGTCAACTTAGGAGATTTCACATAACTCTTTCTTGGAGAATCAAATTCTGATAAGAATTGTGGGGTTAGAAAGAGGACTCAGATGGCTACTGCAGGACACAATTTTAGAACTTGGAGATATGAAATTAACAAGTTACAGTCATTTCAATATCAAGCTACTAAAATCAAGAAAAGGTGATATGAGGAAGTTTGATGGCAAGGATTTGGTAAATTGGATACTACAGATGGAGCAATACTTTGATCTACATGAGGTTCAACTGTTATAAAAGGCACATATTGCATCTTTATATTTATAACCCAATCAATTTTTATGGTATCAAGGGATTTATTCTCGTAAAGCACTTGTCACCTGGTCAATTTTCCGGAAGAAATGATAGCACATTATGAGGATACAAAGAGTAACACCTTCTTTAGCCAATGGATATATCTCGAACAAAAGGGTTGAATGGCAAATCACATTGAGGAATTTCAAAAATTGAATATAAGAGTAAATGATATTTCATAGAAGCAAAGGATTGATGCCTTCAAAGGGACTTTAAAGGATAACACTCAACATGAGGTTCGTCTCTGGGAACTTGATTCATTGGAGAAGGAATTCAAGTTGGAAAGAAAAATTGAAAGCGAAATTATGGAAAGAAGGAATCCCACCACTCACGACTATAATTACAGAAGTTTTTTTTCTCCTAGCCTTCCACAATCTACAAGGTTTCCACGACAACAATTGGAAGAAAAAAGAGAAAAAGGGCTTTGTTACATTGTGATAGCAAATACACTAAAGGTCATAAGTGTGCTGAGAAGAAATTATTTTACATAGATTATGAAGAGGAGGAAGAGAAGGATCAAGAAACATCAAAAGAAGAGAATATACACTAGGGACCAACCACAGAGAAAGAAGAAATTAATGCGACCATATCTTGTAAAGAATTGGCACGAATTACCACTCCTCAAACTTGCAAGATAGAAGGACATATCAAGAAGAAAAAGGATCAAGTGAAAGATCACATCGACAAAGAAGAAATGAATCTGACCATATCTTGTAATGCATTGGCCAGAATTACCACTCCTCAAACTATCAAGATAGGACATATCAAGAAGAAAAATCTTCAAGAAGTGAAAGATCACATCGAGCATCAAGAAATGAATCCAACCATATCTTGTAATGCATTGGGAGAAATTATGACTCCTCAAACTCTCAAGATAAAAGGACATATCAAGAAGAAAAAGATTCAAGCAGTGAAAGATCACATTGAGCATCAACAGAACGTTCTCTAACTCTTAAAGCATAACACCACTTTGGTGTAGAATCTAATGAAACAATGGGCATATCAACATCGGAGTGAAATAAGTTTTGATGTAGGCGATTGGGTATTTTTACAGCTACATCTCAAGGAAGCTTTTGTGAGAGGGAAATGTTGGAAATAATACATGAACTTAAGAAATGGTGACCTTACCTAATGGGAAGACACTTCAAGGTAAAAATGGATCATGATAGTCTTAAATACTTTTTAGAACAAAGATTATCTTTAGAAGAACAGAAAAAATGGGTCACAAATATGTTGGGTTATGACTTTGAAATCATCTAAAAAAAGGGAAGCAAAATGTTGTTGCAGATGCACTCTCAAGAAAGGATGAGGATGTGGAAGCATTATTTTATCCTATTTCTATTATCCAACTAGATTGGATAAATGAAGCAAGGGATGAATGGAAGAAGGACGAAGAAGTGTGGTCACTCATTCAAAAGTTGCAGAGGATCCCAATTCAAACAATATTTCCAGAACTTGACGAGGAAGGAAAAATCATATTGGAACTTGCAGTAGTCATAGAAACAAGAACCCAAAAACTATGAAATCGATCAATTTCAGAGTATCTCATCAAGTGGAAGAACTTACCCGTTGAAGATTCCACATGGGAGGACACGAATTTTATGCAAAAGCATCAAGAACTAATCAAGCGTCGAGGACAACACTTTTTGAAGTAGAGGGGCATGTTAGGTCCCTATACTACTAGTGTAACCCCTTATTATTATTAGTACAACCCATTTATTATATTGGTGTGCCCATGTAGTCCCCATATTGTTATTACTATGCCCATAGAAGCCCACTATGGTTATTATTATGCCCTTGCATTATTATTGTTATGTCGGCTATGATTATATTATGACCCCTTAGACTCCTATATATAGAAAGGAGGTCTTGTCATTTGCATCATCCAAGAATTGTTCATTTGTGTAATGTAAAGGAGGTTCCCCCTTGAAGAGTTTGAATTTGAAGGCATTGATCTATCTTCTCTATCTTTTTGTGAGATGGCTTCATAACAAAATCTTACGGAGGTCATGACTAACAACTATGCTACACCCCAAAAGTTCTAGAACCCGAGTCTCGCCAGATCTAAGGACACACCATAATCTTATGACTAGAGTATAGTGTAGTTATGATCCCAGTGTCAATGCAAATCAAGAACACATAGACTTTATTGCCAATATGCCCAAGAATTTAATTGACTGTAAGTTGTCATGGTACAAAAAGAGTTTATACCATGCATAGATAAGTAAGAAATCAATTGTATAGTAATCATTTTTTAAAATTCCATTATTATAAATTTCGTTTCCTTGAGTGATATAAAGTAAAAAGGAAAAAATATTATCTCATGTCTTTTGTATATTTACTTCAGAATATTTAACAAGGGTATGTGACAAGTGGTATCAGAGCGCTCAGATTGCAAATCTGAGACGTCTGGAGAATGAATCAATAACAAAATTTGTGATGTGCACACACAGAGAGAGAAAAGTAGTCATCATGAGGAGGACATGACTTACACCATACAGACTTGTGACAGGAACATGGCCAAAATCCTTTCCAGAAGCCAATCCCGAGGTGTGGGTACAGTTGGGGAAGGAGTCGCGCAATACCAATGCTGCCATTTTGGAATCTATGTAAGAACTGAAGGATGAGATGGAAGGTTGTAGGCAAACAATGAAAGGTTGATGTAGGAACAAGAGAAGATCATGAAGAGTTTGTTTGATACAGAATCATTGACAAGCAATTCCCTATCGTGAACACAGAAACTTGATTGGTGGTCAAGGAATCAGAACTAAAAATCTAGAAACAAAAGGTGGCGAAGATAATCAAGAGGAAGAGTCAGACAATGTATCGGATCACAAGAAAAAAGAAACGACAGAAAATTGAGTTACAAGGAGAATTTCGGAAAATAAAACCTCCCCTCTTTGGTGGTGAATAGGAGGAGGTCGTTGAAGACTGGCTTATCAATATGAATAAGTATTTTTAGTTGTATGAATATGATCAAAATCAAAAGGCTCACTTAGCCATCTATCAGTTTCAAGGAAAAGACACCTTATGGTGGGAGGAAGTGAAAACGGTACATGGAGTGACTGAGAAGAATGTAACTTGGGAAAAATTTCAAATGTATTTTAAGGAAAAATATGTAACTGAAATATTTTATGATGAGAAGGAAAAACAGTTTCATGACCTTTGATTGGGTCAGTTGTCTATGGATGAATTCATACCGAAATTCACATCCTTGTTGCGATATGTTCCCTACATATTGGAAGAAAAAGCAAAGGTGCATAGATTTATTAGGAGTTTTCCACTATTCATGAAAGAATGTCTTGAATTTGAGAATCTCAAGGCCATGGATGAAGTTATATGAAAGGCTCGTCTGTGCTATCAACAAAACAGGAAAAAGGGAGATGGAGGAAAAAGATGGATTGAAAAAAAGGGAATTTCTACAGGAAAAGGAAATAAGATTGTTGTCAACAAAGGACCCCATAAAGGTCAACCAGTCATAAATATGAACATAAAACAACTTAGATTCAAATTTCCAAGTGAGTCCAAGACCAATGAGCAATCTGGTAAAACTGAAGTGGAAACAATGGCTAGGCACCCAGTACAATGCTAGGGATGTGGAGGACCACACTATTTTAAAAATTGTCCATACTGTAAGGGAACTAATCAAGTTGTGCATATCCAAGAAGCATCAACTGTGGGATAAGTGACGAGGAGTATTCCTAAAATCAATGCTCCCCTCGAGGATCATCAGGAAGAATACCAACCAACAATGGTGGAATTCGATGGTAATATCTTCGACCGAACTATATCTATTTTGATTGATCCACGAGCTGCTTTGAGTTATATTAGTCCCAAAGTGGTCGAAAAATGTTTCTTACAAGCTGTCAAGTTTAAGAACCCTTGGCTAGTACAACTTTCCGCAAGAGCAAAGAGAAGGGTGTTGGCTAAAGTCCATCAATTTCCATCTAAAGTTAGCAGGTCAGCCTATTATGGTAGACTTGAATGTCTTACCTTTAGGATCATGTTATGTCCTAATATGTATGGACTGGTTAGAGAAACATTGGTCCCTCATTAACTGTAAAGACAAAATTATTAACTACATCGATGAAGAAGGAATAAGGCAGGAAATTCAGGGTTTACAAAGACCACTAAAATTGAGACCAGTAACAACTTCTCAATTAGAAAAATGTATCAGGAAAGGATGTCAAATATATGCAATATAGGTAGGGTATACTAATTCAAAGGAAAAATATGTTTCTTTAGAAAATATACTTGTGGTAAAGAATTTTCCTGACGTATTTTCTAAGGAAATTCTAGGACTTCTTCCAAAGAGGGATATAGATTTTACCATTGAGTTGATCCTCGGGGCTACCTTCGTATCCTAATCTCCTTATCATATGAGTGTACAATAATTAACAGAATTAAAAATACGGTTATAGGAATTGCTTGATACAAAGTATATCCGCCCAAGTGTATCACCTTGGGGAGCTCCGGTGCTTTTCTTCAAGAAGAAGGATGGAACCTTGCGCATGGATTATCGATAGCTAAATAAATTGACAGTCAAGAATAAATACCCTCTACATCGTATTGATGAATTGTTTGACCAAGAGAAGGGAGTGACCATGTCTTCAAAGATTTATCTTTGCTTGGGTTACCATCAAATTAGAATAAAGGAGGAAGATATAGCCAAAATAAGATTTAGAACTCCCTATGGGCATTGAGAGTTCATTGTGTTACCGTTCAAGTTAACTAATGCTCCCACGACCTTTATGTGTCTAATGAACAATGTTTTTCATCAATATTTGGATAAGTGTGCACTCATTTTATTGATGATATATTGATCTATTCACGGAATATAGAAGAACATAATGAGCACCTATGAATTGTCCTGCAAACCTTGAGGGACGATTAGTTGTACGCCAAGTACAACAAATGTGATTTATTTAAAGAGAAAATTTAGTATTCATGGCATATTATCACTAAGGATGGAAATTCTGTGGACTCGGATAAAATAAAAACTATAATGGAATGGCTAGTTCCAAAGAACGTAGCTGATATAATATCATTTATGGGTCTTACCGGATACTATAGGCAATTTGTTGAAGGGTTTTCCTAGGTGGCTTACCCATTACCTCTTTGCAAAAGAAAGGGAAAACTTTCAATTGGACCATGGATTGTCAAAAGAGTTTTGACCAGATCAAACATTTTCTTACCACCACACCTATTCTAAGCCTTGCAGTCCTGAATAAAGAATATGTGGTTTGTACAGATGCCAACAAGGAAGTTGTAGGTGGCGTACTAATGCATGAGGGAAAAGTTATCTCATATGAGCCTCGAAAACTTAAGGAGCATGAACAAAATTATTCAACCTATAATTTGGAGCTAACAAAAGCAATCAAACTGTTAAAGATATGGCGACACTACTTGATAGGTAAGAAATTCCTATTAATGATAGATCATCATAGTTTAACTAACTATTTTAAGCAGCCCACCTTGAATGCTAGGCAAGCCTGTTGGGTCGCTTTCCTGAGTGAATTTGACTTTGAAATCAAGCACTTGAAAGGAAAGGAAAACCGAGTTGTGGATGCCTTAAGTTGGAAAGTAAATTGTATTTATGAAGTCTCTTTTAGTGAAGTGCATACCACTTTTAAAGAGTAGATTAAAGAAGCAACAATATAGGATCTTGAATATAATTTTATGGTAACAACCTAAAAGTCCGAATAGCAGCGAACAACAGCTAGGATATGATTTAAATCAAGAAGGTATGTTGATTTATAGAGGAATAATGTATTTACCTAACCATAAAAATATTAAACAATTGATTTTAGATGAATACCATAAAATTCCTGATGCAGGCCATCCCGGATATTATAAATTAATCACTGCACTGAGAAAGGAATATTTCTAACCCGGTATGAAGAAAGAAGTGGATAAATATTTGGATCATTTTTTGGAGTGTTAACAAGTGAAATGAGAACACCAGCACCCAGATGGACTACTCCACCCATTATCTATTCTGGAATGGAAGTGGGAAACTATTTCCATTGACTTTATTACAGGACTACCTAAGTCTAAAAAGCAGAATGACTCAATAATGGTGATAGCAGATAAGTTGAGTAAGTCTTCTCACTTCATACCAGTATAGTCTACTTTTGATGCCATTCAAATTGCTAACATATTCATGCAAAAAAAAAATTAGACTACACAGAATACCAAAGGTTATAATTTCCGACCGTGATGTAAAATTTACATCGGCTTTTTGGAAAGCCTTATTTGGAGGTTTAGGCATGCAACTGCATTTTAGCATTACCTATCATTCTCAGATGGAAGGGAAGACTAAGTGAGTGAATCAAATAGTGGAAGATATGCTGCGAATATATGTAATGCAACAACCATCTAAATGGGAGGATTATATACATTTAGTGGAGTTTCTTACAAAAAAAATTACCATACGTCCTTGCAAATGAATTCGTTTGAAGTATTATATGCATGCAAGTGCAAGACACATTTGAATTGGGGTGGTCCACAAGATAAATTAATGGTGGGACCTGACATGTTAAAAGAAATGGAAGATATGGTTAAAAAAGTATGATCAAATTTAAAGACCACTCAAGACCGACAGAATATTTTTTCTCACCAAAAGAGAAGTTTTCAGGAATTTCATGTTCAATATCATGTTTAAGTTCAAGTGCAAGCCAAGAAGAGTACCTTGCAATGGGGTGGGTGTGCTAAATTAGCACCCTGATTTTGCGGTCCTTTCCAAGTCGTGGCCCAAATTGGACCTGTGGCTTATCAGCTTGCTTTGCCCATCCACATACGTGTGCATAATGTTTTTCATGTTTCTGTGTTAATATATATATCTATATATATCTATATATATATATATATATATATATGATTCTAACCATATAATCAATTGGAAGGATATTCAAGTAACTTAGATGATTCATAAGGGAGCTTGCTTATTATAAATAGTTTACAAGGGATGACTGCGAAAGGAAAGGGTTGACTAAAATGTTTCATACTGTGTATAGGTCAAACCAGAAGTCGAGTTCTTGGTCAAACCCCTAGGTATACTCGATCGGAGAGAAGTAATGCTACGAAGATGAGTTATCACCCAAGTTAAAGTGCAATGGCAGCACTTTGGACCAGAGGAGGCCACTTGGGAGGATGAACAGGTTATGAGGGAGGCTTTCCCAAATATAGTTGTTGTAGGTAAACATCGGAACGATGTTTTATCTTAGAGGGGAAAGATGTGATGTCTCAAGTAATTGTAAATATTTAATTACTACAGTCAAACAAACTTGATATTATTAATTAACTTAGGAAGTTGAAGGGAATAATAGGTTTATACATTTATTTATTTTGATTAAGCTATGAAGGAAATGAATGTATTAATGATGTCAATCATGTATTTCTCACATGTCAGGCAGTTATGGTAGGTGGTTACCTATCCCTAACTACTTCGTTGAAGATTTATTCTCAAGGAAAATATGAAGAGGGTATGCGTACCTGAGATAAAAAAAAGGTTAAATTGAGAATGAGAACACCGTGTTGATATGTCAGATGGGTTATTATAGCCTCATGAAGCTAAGTCTAGTTAGGACCAAATATGTGTAGCATGTGAAGACAAATAGTTTTAAAGAAAACATTCTGCATGTGAGGAACAACTCGGGGGGAGACTTAGGCTGGAATAGCTCATCTCATGGTTGGGAGTAAATTGGAAAGCAACTTTAGAGTCTAGAACTAAGTAATTGATCCAAGTGGATATTGGTGGCCACCCACCTATTCCACGTGCACCCCCACCTTTGTTTCTTTTAGTTTTTCAGTTTCCTTAATTGTAGCACAATTTACTATTTTTGGTAGTTTTTCGGGTCCTGAACTTCCGGAGCTGTTTTAAGGCTCTAAATGACTTTTTTTGGCAAATTGTCTTCAAGTCACCTTGTTGAGGTGATGTTTTTAGTTGTAGTCCTCAGAAATATCTTTCCAACGAGGTATCATGCACGTAAAATGGAGATAATATGACCAAACTACGACCCCGGGAAGTTGGCTACCCAATTAACCCCAACATGGCCCATAAACTCTTGATGTTACATCTCCTCGAGTTAGGGTTTTCGTTGCTTATGGTTTTCTCTTATTGTCCAATAATAAAAAGGCCCTTGAGCCTCATTTTAACTCAGTTCAGAGGCATGTAGCCGCCACATACCTTCTCAGAGATAAGACACCATCTCCCAAGTTAGCCTCATTTCCATTCTATTTGTAAGCATATTTCATTATTTGATATTAATGACAGATATTGTTATTTCTGCTACATCTCTATATTTATGGTTATCTCTGTAATTTTTTTTGTTCTTGTTTAAATTTGGATCAGTGATGTCAGAGCGATCTTCTCTTTCTTTGTTTTTCTTTGCATGTCCCCAATGAGGTCGGGATATAAGGAGTTAGGGCTCGAACTGGTCGAACCTTTACAAGACCATCCTAGGAAATCCTGACAACCTCCCATGGGGGAAGAAAAGAAAGATGAGGGAGCAAGAGATCCTATCAAAATATTGCTTGAGGAGGCCATCGAGAAACAAATAAATGCGATGAGAGATAGCTTTTCCCAGATCCTTCAACAATTTCCCACCAGTGGTGCATGCACATCCAACTGTCACTTTAGAGGCTCCACACCTTTTAAGGTACAAATAAACTTTGGCATTCCCATATTTTAGGTCCAAATAGATGCAGTCGCAGTAGATAAATGGTTGAATCTACTAGAAGGATATTATGATGTATTCTTATATTTATGTTATTGTCATTTTATTTTTATTTGTGATTACTACCATTGAGTTATTTATTTTCAGCTCCTTAAACTAGCGGTAATAAGTATGGCCTATCTAGATTTTTTCTATAGCAAGATAATATAT
>APFE030198359.1:3762-14258 GCA_000404065.3 Pinus taeda | reverse complement strand
ATGTAACTTTACCTAGTTTTCATTCCTTACTTATAATTATTTATTATTATTTACTTTTAATAATTCCAAGAGTGCCAAGCTTGGTTGTGCCGTTCAAGAATTTCCCTAGAAGTTCCAAGGGTGCCACACCTAATAGTTTAATTGTGATGCCAAGGGTGCCAAGTTGGCCATGCCCTTCAAGAGTTTCCCCTGAAGTTTCAAGGTTTCCACACCACCTGCCCTTCAAGCATCCAGTGACTACGAGGGGAAAGTATAGTTCAACGTCACAGACCACTATCATCTCTTTTGTTGCCTGCTATAGTGAGACTAATGGTGCCAGGGATGAAGGAATCCACCTTGATGCGCGCCCCCCAGTAAACTCCTCATGAGCGACTCAACTTTGGGACCTGCCCTCATGGCATCGTGATCTTCAAGGCGAAGGTGTTTCAACCCTTCCAGCCCAAGTCATGGTGGGAGTGCTAGTGGGTGAGATCAGGGACTCTGTCCCACCCCTCCCTTGTAGTTCCATTCACCTGTACAACCCCATCACCCACATGTGGGTCATTCGGTGAAGCAACTAATCTGTGCCTGCAACCATTAACATATCATCATAATATAGTTAAACATATATGACAGATTTCAAGATCGACTTAGACTTTAAAAGATAAAATAATATGAATTTTCATCAAACCAGGTGTCATCGACATGTCATATGCGAGTGCCTCTGATGGTTTCCTGCCATACTCAATAATCATCAGTAACAAGGTTTCTCAATGTTAGTCATTTTCAAAATAGCATCATTATCAATTCCTGGTCATTCACCTCATTATCTATTGTAAGTCTGAACTAAAGAGAGTAGGTAACATAGGGGACACATCCCTCATGGCTATCATCAATAATCATCAATGGAAACATACATATTCATTAAGTTATCAATATCATAACATCGTAGAAATATACCTATCCATCAATTTATCATCATTATGCTTTTAGTAGAGCGCACACATATTCTTTACTACCTTCATCATAAATTCAAATAGAGGCCAACTTAACTATTTAATGTTGCAATCATCAGAATACTGATAGATAAGATACATAACCACTCATGCTATCATGATATCAATGGAAGGCATTCATAAACATCACAACCATGAATATCTCAATCGCTAATAATAGTGTCATGTGTCTGGATCCTCAACCTGAGGTCCTCAACGAATAAAGTGTCTAAGATAATGTCATATTAAGGTCAGGAAACTAGAGGGGGCACTACACTAAGCCACACGTATATGATGTGTATAATGATAAGCAATTAACCTTTTGTATAACCTTAAAATACTAGATGATTTAGATAGAGGTTCTGGTTTACAACCTATATGTAATTACAAATCCTTTCAAACTGATATGCATGAAGATATAATTGATTTAACATCATTCCATCATAATGAACCTCTTTATGGTGGCTATATTGAGATATGTATAGATGGTGCATTAGACCTTAGGCTATTAATGTATTGAAATTTATGGTTATTATTTTATTTTTGAATTATATTATGACTTGTCTTGTGACCATAGAGGACAACCATGAGGAAGGAAAATGCATAAATTATTTTCTTGAATAATTTATTGACATTTCAAGGTCTTATTGTTTATAATTTCATACATGGATACATGATTTCATTGAACATTAGATGAATGCATATTTTGAAAAAAAATATCCAATTTATCAAACAAACATATCTTTAGAAGGCTTCGTAAATAAAATTTCCCATGTTTTCGCAGTTGAGCATATTACTGTTTTTTATAAATATGAAGATTTTAACTAGGTTGCATTATCTTTATGATTTCTTCATAAATTCTTTCTATTAAAACACATATGTATATAAATTATTATACATAAATAAACCTTTACAACTTTGAATATTGTTGTAAAGTTTGGAATGAATAAACATGAAATATTTACACCTTGAATAATTTCTAATGATCATTCCAAGAATGAAATGTGAATTTATGAACCTTCAATATATTCTATAACGATCAGTTTGGAAAATGATATTTAAAGACTTTGTTTGCAAATGAAGGTTGTTGGGTAATTAGTTTTCTAATAGGCATAGAACTTATCTTTCTAATGTTTTAAACTATATGATTGAAGCATTTTCCTTTACCACATCCTTATTTCACTACATACACATATATATCATGAGAAATTGTAGTACATTATGACTACTAAAGTTATAGACAAAAGGTTTAACCTTCACAAATTCAATATTAAAACTCTTGTTATACTAGTTAGTTACAATCACCCTCCATGCATGAGACCTTCCCTAATCACTGTGATGGTCTTAACTACCTGAAATTAATTCCATTTGCGATGGGTAATGTAGATGACTTCGTTGAGGCTATGGATGCTCACTAGCAGTGGAGTGATTTCTATGGTATTCGGTCGCCCTAGTGTGTGATCATCCCATTAGTTACTTAAAAATGTAGTATGATGACATCTCCACCAGAACTATAAATGCTCACTGTCAACAGAGCAAGATCAATGGTATTGGGACAAACCCTAGTGCGTAATAATCCCATTGTTAATCAATGAAATAAATCTAAAACTTATACATTTCACACTTATATGTGAATGACAAAGGATGAAATTTCTTTAGTAAGGATAATGGATGACTTTGTTAGGGCTATGGACGCTTGTTGGCAGTGGAGCAAAATCTAATTTTGGAAACCTATGTCCTAGAAACAAAAGGAGAAATAAATCATACTAAATAGGCTCATGTTTTTGGTTGGACTCTATTTTAAATTTAATATCATCCTTTTGATCTTAATCTAGTACTGTAATTTCTACAAGTTTTCAATCAATAACTCTAAGAATGCAATTATTTTCATATGATTTTAAAATGCTCTATGAAAGTGGAAACAATATTCAAAGATGGTCATTATGATATGAATCATTAAATTAATATGTTGGACATATGAAAAAGTGTCTTATATATGAATAACCATTAAACTCATCAATATTTACATGCTACAGGTCTCATATGATTAATCCTTCCTTAATTCTTGCTATTGATTAGTTAAAACTTTTAGATGAAAAATATATTCATTTTCTTTCTTGGGTTAGATCAAGCTTTATGCTTCACGTTTGATGTTTGCTTTCCTCCCCCTACTAATAAATGAAGGGCTTACTCTCAATGTAAATCGACTCCATGCCCAATGCGAAGGCAATGAGCTTGTACTTCTTGATACCTCACAATTGGGCATCATCCCTAGTAAGAGCCAAATGTTGTGGCTAAATTAGACCCACAATAGAAATAAAATATCTCTGTGGATTTTTCCTTGCATTTCCTTCATCATATGACTTCAATTTTTTACTCCTATATGAAAATCACATGCTCGAGTCATCATAGCAAAAAATCATGTCCACCTTGCATTAGGTTTACTATTATAATGATCATTATAAATTATAAAAATCATTATTGTATTAAATGCAAAATTAGAAATCTTAATCTTAAATTAATAATTGCGAAAAAAATTATAATTATAAGTTACCATTATTATAATAACTTTTTTTATTATTTAAATAATTTATAAAAATTAAAACTAAAAATTTAAATATAAATAAAATTTAATAAAAATCAAACAAGTATTGAATTAATAAAAAATATTATCTATATATATATATATATAATTATTATTATATATTATATATATATATATATATATATAAAATAACCCACTTACCTACCTTATTCTACACAACATGGGTGTAGGTTATAATATAAGTTTCATAGCATATGCCCCCACGTGACCCAAGCTTTGACTTATTCGTAACCCGGACAGAAGAGGATTAGCCGCCAAGCCTTTTCTCAGCCAAAGAAAAACAGAGTTGTCTATGCACACTCTCCCAGCCATTAGATTTTATCCAGCCCATCTTGCCCTCATTTTCTCTCTCCTCCAACAGGCCCGAAAGAGTATTATATATGTGAGAGAGATTTATATTTATATTTATATATATAAAAGAGGAGAGATTTAATGCTTAGAATTTATATATAATATCATAAAATTTATTATATTAATTTTATTTATTTAATTTTATATTCTGAAATACTATTACTTCTCATTAAACTTTTATTATTGAAATAAATATAATAATAAATTTTAATTTATTCAATTTCATTTCATTTTATTTTAAAACAAAATTTTTATCTCAAAAATTTTATTGCTAAACAAACATGTTTCACAAGAAGAAAACTAATTTGTGATAGGGGGAGTGTTGGTGAATTAGTATGTGTTTTTAAAATTTGATTCAATTGTATAATGATTTCAACACATTATAAAAGTAGATTTTAGATTTAATTTAATGTTTTCAAATTCTAGAAATGAATTATTTTCATTAAATGTAGGATTTTACATAGGTCGAAAATTTCATAGAATTTTTTCGAAGGTAAGAATGAAAATTAATTATTTGAAGAACCGTGAAATAATATTTTGAGAAAAACATACATTTATTTTAGTTTTCATTTTAAATTATTTTTTATTTTTCTTTATTATTGGAAGATTATGAATTATAAATCGATTAAAGGGTTTAGAAAATTTATTAAATTGAATTTAAATCTAGACAAAATAATTCAACAAAGAATTACGAGGGAGCCTGTTACATTTCTCAACTTCGAGGAGGATGCGAAAGTCTTCAAGTCATTTTAAAAAAACATAATTCTTTCCAAAAGTATTTTTATTTTAATAATGTAGATGGTTATGTAAAAAATTATTAATTTTTTATATAAAAACCCTTGAATTCATTTTACTGAGTGGGTTTTCTTCAGAGGTTATGAGACTGACATCTTACGGTATTTTTCTCAAAGGAGCGGATAGCATTTTCATTAAACTAATCTGGAAATGGGTCAAGTCCCTTACAAAAAATAGATTTAATCTACATTTATCTCTGCTTGCATTACAAAGGGTATGGACCTTCTTGCTACCCCTATTATTTGCATGTATTATGTTTATGAAGCTATATCTATAGATTCTCCAAAAAGTGCCATTATAGATTATACAATGGTATTGCATATATATAAAGTAAAATTACTTTTAGCTACTTATGGTTGGTGTCATCACCCACAGGCTCGCCCACAAACTTTTTCAACTTCTGTGGTTCCTTCATACCAACAACATCAGCTTCATCATCATCACCAACCAAAACCTTCACAACAACATCCTTGCCACAATCAGCTTGGTGGCCAAGGAATTGCCAACCCCAAATACCTCTTTTAAGACTCCCACCATAGTTGTCTCCACTTTGATTTCTATATTGTTAATCTCTTGATGTACACTCAGAACATCCATTCACAAACCTTCCATTGATTTTTGCATAAACTCCTAGTCATTACCCAATTTGGACATCTGAGCAAAGATGACCACCATATTCTCATTTAATTCTTTGATGATTTCCTTTATTACATGTTTTTAGTAGCCCTGATTAGGCTCTGCATACCATCGTTCCCCACGCCATTGCTTGAGCCTGAGCTGCCAGAACCATAACCAACCTCGCTGACATTCTCTGTTGATGGCATTCTCGCAACAATCTCTTTATGTGCGACGAAGAACTTGTTATTTTCTCACCAGAGCTAGTTGAGGTATATATCAACCTAAGCCACCCTGACATTCATTTCCATCCTATCCTTCGTAAATGTGGAATGGTGTAGGGTCTCATAAAATTCTATACCTTCCATGTTTCTCCCAATTCAAGACCAAAATCTCGCAATAATGGTGCACTCTTCCCCTATTGAACCAGTTATATTGTACAAATTGAGGAGAATGTGATGCCTCATCACACACCTGTCATCGCACATGACCTGTCATCTAACAGCACCACAACCATGGGTTAAAATACCACCTACCATCCCAATATCCAAGATGTGAAGGTACCTCACGTAGTCATCCAACATAACTACCACCACATAGAGGTGCCTAAGGAAGAAGGCCTCCTTAATTTCTTCCATAAAGTTCTAACAACACATAAGCCCAATCTACATCATTGACCTGAAGCCATTGGCTAGGTGATGGGACATAATCATATTTTGTTATTTATGCATACTGTACCCAGACCTAAAATAACCTTGTCTTTTCCTGAGTATCTGCCACTAGGTGTTGGCTCGCAACATTTGGAGTAGATTAATTTTGTCAAATATTTTCAACATGTATAATATTCTTACCATCATTGAAGAAGTTTCGTCTGCTAGATGGGAGCCATTCACAAGAAGCGTAATACATTTTTGAATGATTATCTTGGAATCACCTACTATGTTCAAGGATTTGACACCATTGTCTAAACATAATTTTAATCCTTTCCATAATGCTAATGCTTCCACCTAGTTGTTAAAGGTGACCCTGAGTCCCCATGCATAATTGACTTTTGTTTTTTCTTTGAGGTTGATTATTATCCCCCGCTCTAGCCTCCCCAAGGTTACCTTTTGACACACCATCAAAGTACAACTGGATTCTCCTGACTTTCCTTTTCCATTCGACAAAATTATCTCAATTCATCCTAATGTAGAATTTTGGGATTTCAGTGGATCTTAAACATATGGGTTTTGGGGAAGGGGTGACAAGCCTAAGCTAGCATTTCTTAGAGATGGTCAAATCTTTCATATCCATAGCATCGTATCCCAGAGAAGTGATGACTTAAAAAGGAAACAACACACCTTCAATTACAATTGTTTTTTATCTTTGATGAAGGTTTTGGAAGATAGCTTGATTACAACACAACCATATCCATCAACACATATATTTAGGAAATGTCATCCAGCAACACTGAAGTAAGGGATTAAAAGAGAGAGGTAGTTTATTTCCCAAAAGGATAAATATGTTGCTTCATACATCTGTAAGGTGGGAAATATGAGCCAAAGGAGTAAGTTCATTCTTCCAAACTTCCAGTGAGAAGGGGAAGAAACAAAACAAATTCTTGATTGATTCCTCTACTTGGCTAGATAAAACCCACTAGGATGGACCATTAATTTTCCTCTTTTTTAAGTTCTCAGCTGTTAAGATTTTCTCATGGACCAGTTGCCAATAGAAAATGTTAACTTTAAAGATACCATCACCATTCCAAATTTTCCCCCAAAGAGGGGTGTAGAAAGGGGAAGGTGCAGGATTGGATAAGAGAGTATAGCCATCCTTGAAACGATAATTTTTTGAATGCCCCCCCCCGCCAACCAAACATGCCTATCCAACTTGCTCAATATTATTGGAGCAAACTCATAGAGGCTTCCAATCACCATATACCATTGAACTTGGAGATGATTAGGGATTTTCAGGGAGAGCCACCCACTCCACATTTGAAGATCATATAAATAAGAGATATCTTCAGTATGAGAGAACCCATGTTCCGTTAGGCATCTAGATAGAACTGGGTCTATACCATTCACACTTTCGGATCCAACTTGAATGCGTTTCCCTTTTTCAAGGAAACATCCTAGGTGATTTAGAATGAAAGAGTATGAGGCTTTGCATAATATCCATATTTTTTGTCCTTTCATTTCCCAAGATTCAACCTCTAGTCTAGTGAGATTTTTTTTATGAAAGTATTTTCTAATGAAGCTTTTTTTCCACCACTCATTAGAATCTAAGAGGAGCCTCCAGTCCAATTTTGCGCCCAATTCCAAATTCATTAGTTCAGGATATTTTATTGTGAGGCATCTGAATTTCATAGGTTGTTTAACAAGATTCCAATTTACTACATGAAATTTTTTCTCATTACCCTTTCCTGCTTGCCACGGAAATTTCCAGATAAGCTTACTTATTTGTTAATTGATGTAATCTAGAGCTAAGAGGCCAGCCCCAATATAAATTGGAAGAGAAGAAAGCATCTATTTAATGAGGGTGACCCTTCCTGCTAGGTTGAGCCATCTAATGCCCCAACAATGCACTCTATTTCTATTTTTTTGAAGAAAAGCCCCCCTTTATTCCACTGATGATTATTTTAGGAAGATTTGAATTCCAATGTATTTAAAAGAAGAATGATGAATCCATCGAAATTCTCAACAATCGACCAATTGCATTCAAAAAATTCATTTGGAAATTCTATCCAATTAACTGACATTTTAAATTTTTGGTCATACCCCAAGAATGAAGAAGAAACCCATCTAGGATATTTTTGAATCATGAAGTAATCACTAAGGAATATCAACCAATAACGAGTGTATTATTAGTAAATTGGAAGTGGTTTATTTCTCTAACATTTTGTGTGACACTGACCCCTGGAAGAGATCCATTAAGCTTCCCAAGCTCGAGGTTGCAACTAAGATATTCTACCATGATAATGTAAATAAGGGGAGAAAGAGGGAATCCTTAACGCAATCCTCTTGAGGATGTAAAGAAGGTCCCATGGTGCCCATTTATGAGAGGAGCGATCCAGGGAGATCCAATGAAAGCTTTGATCCAAGATATAAAGTCAAAATGAAATTCTAATTCCTCCATCATAAGAAAGAGAAAAGAGTGATTTCCCTCATCGAATGCATTTTCCATGTCCAATTTGATGACCATTCTAGCTTCTCCCTCTTCATTACTTGAATGCATTGATTCCTGAACCAAAATGATATTGTCCAGAATATTTCTATGTTGCACAAACTCATCCTGGTTCTTAGAGATAATGGACGGTAGTAAGGGTTTGATTTTGCTGGCAATGATTTTCATCATAATTTTATAGGAGTTGCAGAGAGAAATGGGCCGAAATCTAGAAAAGGTGGTAGCAATGGCTTCTTTAGGAATTATAGAAAGGAAGGAAGAATTGGTGCTACTCCCCAACTTTTTTTTAAGCCTGGTCTAGTTCAACATTGTAATAATATCCTTTTTAATGACATTCCAGAATAAACGATAAAATATGATAGAGAAACAATCTGATAGCATTAAGAAATTATTATTCAAGAATTACATTAGAAATAGAAAGCTTAGAGATAGAGAGTCAAGATGGGGAAGGTCCTGGAGGAAATCAGATGCCCCAGCAGAAGAAGGGCGCTCCGAATTGATTAAAGAGTTCAAATGGTTGAATGTTGTATGTTTAATTTCAGATGTGGTGCTAATTTTCAACCCACTCGGCACCTTTAGGTCCTTGATATGGTTCCTATTCACTTGAGCCATTACTTCTTTTTGGAAGAAATTAATATTTGAATCTCCAACTTTCAACCATAGACTACGGGATTTGAGCCTCCACTGATTTTCCTCCTCCCTACATAGACTGAATATCTGAGGGGAGAAATATTTTTATTTTTGAATGTGTGACTCTTCAATATGACATTCGTCCATCATGTTGTAGTGTTCTTCTAGCTCTTCAAATTTTTCTATCCTTTTTTCCTAGAGGATGATAGCTTTCTTTAAGCCATTTCCTTAGTCCAGTATTGACACTTTTCAGTTTCGATTTCCAAAAATAGTTGGGAGAGCCTTGGATTTTCCAATTCCATTTTCTTTTTATCCTTTTCTCAATTTTTTCAACTAAGCACCAATATGCATTATATTTAAATGTCAGCAGCCCAAGATTTTCAACCCTTTCCATGGAAATCATAATGGGATGATTATCAAATTCTCCAAGGGATTCATTAGTCGAGAAGAAATCAAGGCACTAAGGAGCCAATTGTTGTCCAGTAAGAATATGTCTAGTTGAGCAGTGATGAGATGGACAGTAACCCCTATGTTTGACCAAGTGTAATTCCTAGACATGGGCTTGATATTGATAAGATCCCAATGAGCTAGGACTTCCTACATTTTATCTCAAAAGTGGTCCCAGATTGAAGAAACATCTACATTTTCTGAGGCATTTAGAACCATTTTAAAGTCCCCTCACATTACATTATTAATGTGAACGTTCCTTTCCTTTAAGATCTCTAAAGAGGTACAAAAGTATTCCATGTCACAGTGGAGAACTGGACCATAAATTTTTATGAAGGGAACTATGTTCTGAGTCTCCTTTTCTTCTGAAGGAACCATTATATATGATTTTGTATTAATTTCCTCTATCTGAGTGAATTTATTTTTCAACCAGAATATTACGAGCCCTCCCAAGTCTCCCCTTGAAAGTTGAGATGGTCCAGAGCTATCTCTCCAAAACAATTCTACATCTAATGATGTAAACTTTGAAACGAGAACTGATACTATTACCCGTTTCGTAGAGATAGCAAAAAAGTGACCTGATTTTGAAAAGGGGTGATGCAGAACACACATGATTTTTCTAGAGCATAGTTTTTGGCACTTCGTTTTTTTTATGTGCATTACATTTTAGAATGGTAGTGATTTTCATGCTGATTTTAAAAAGTGGGTATTCTACATCAAACCCTTTTTTTAGAAGACCTATTTCTTGACTTTAAAGTTTCTAATGTAGGAAATGTAAATAATTATTTTGTAAATCTAATAATTTTTGAAGTGGTCGTTTTCTTCATATTCTTCTTTTCTATTTTAATTTTTTTTTTGTAGTGAGGTTTTTATTGTTTTGCATTTTTAAATTAGAAGGTCGATATTTTGAATTTTCG
>APFE030198358.1:52089-136267 GCA_000404065.3 Pinus taeda | reverse complement strand
GAACAAGGTCAACTAATTACATCATCTCCCAGAAGTTCTCCACTGAAAACTGCTCATAAATGGTCAAAACTGGACCATACTGAAAGCTCCATGCAGAGAGTGTGATGCATATCACCTTCCCAATGTACAGGGTGCAATGCATACTGTTTTTCTCCTTTGTAGGGTGCGATGGTCAGGAATGGACAAATGGCAAGGACCAAAATGTGAGGTGGAAGATCATGGAATCTTCTAGAAGCTTCCCCTCTGACACTTGCCACTCCATTTTCAACCAAGGATGAGTAAGAGATCTTCTTTCTCCAAGTGGAAGAAGGAACTATCAGAGAAATGACACTAATCAAAATCCCAAAAGATGACTCACCTCTCTATAATCATCTATATATGGATCCCTCTTCACAGAGATCCAAAGCTGGAATTTTGTAACTTATAGAGAAGTGCTATTGGTATTTTGGTGTACATTCACAACGTTGGGTGATTTTTCTTTGCTTGAGGTGAAGAAGGGCTACTTAGCTAGAGGATGATGTTGGGTCAGAGCTGCTCATGGCTGTAATCCTCTTGCTACTTTTTATCTGAATAAAGCTATTCTTGTTTCCTTCCATATTCTGGTGTACTTGTTTATATATGCTTGTATATGGTTAATGTACATCTAATCCTGCATTATTTATGAATTTAGATCCTTGTTTCTTGCATAGTAGTATGTTGTTGTTGTGATTCTACAGGTGCTTTTGAAGCTGAGCAGACAAAGAGTGAGCAACAAAACTCTATCAAGAAGGAGAGGGAATCAAGCTCTAGACTCAAGTTGGCCCTCTTGGTTCTCCTCTCATCTATTTTCATAAAAGGAATCAATAGTGGACTTTGATTGTTTGTTTCTAAGATAGCCACCCATCTTAGTGGGAATAGCAGCATCCGTGTGAACACTATTCCCGTATAACAAAATGGCGACTCCGTTGGGGAGTGACTAGATTACTTGTTAGCTTATCTATCCTTGTTTCTTTTATAAACATACAGACGGAGCCCGAAGTCAAGCTAGCTAGCCTTCGAGCTGCATTTTTCATACAAATGCAAAGTAGACCAATGTTTCTTCAGTCAATCTCTGGGTTTTTGTTTATAAATTAAACAATAGATCTTCAAGCAATCTAATTGCCCTGAGTGGTGGCTTTAGTAACCTCTTAAATCACACCCATGTTTTACATACATTGATCTGTACTTATTCAGCTTAAACACCTGAACTAAACTGCAAACTGTGAGTGAAGTCTCATTCAAAGTCTCACACTGTAACCATCGCACCCTGCCTTCAAGGCAGCCTGTATGCATCGCACTTCCCGAATGGAGTAGGTGCGCTGCATATTGAGTTCACTATGTAACAGGTGCGATGGTCAGGCAGGACTAATTTTGCCCTCCGACTGTGGATTTTTCTCACTATTTTCAGTCTTATTCAAGAGTTTTTGTTGTCTTTAATGAGTGTGCTTCTGTGAATACCCCCTTCTCTAGCATTATTCCGCCTCCTTAGTGCAAATAAATATAAACGTTTTTTATGTATTGTGCGTCGTTTTAGTTCTCTTTTGCAAAAAGTAACATAGTCGAGCTATCGTCTCTAGATCTGAAAGTGTCGTAGCTATCGTTTTCAGTTTTAGAAAGCAATCCCATTGTTTTAAATAATAGACTATACGGTTATTATTGCATAGAATTCGAATTACTAGTTTTAAAGTGTCAAAAAGCAATTTCCATTTCAAAATCGCAAAGTGTCTCTCTTGCTTTCACTTCGTTTTGAAAAAGAATTTTGTTGATTACAGTTGCTTTAAAAGTAATTCAGTTTTGCACATAGTTTTCTTAGTGTCATTTACACATTAAGAGAGCTGAAAACCAATACATGTATGTGCATTTGCATCTTGAATGCTTGGCTTGATTTAGGACTGTGCATATTAACATGTGCTCTGTGCTTTGTGAAGAAAATATGCTTAACTTTCTTTCCCTTAGTAGCTAGGATTTTCATTGTTGAAAGAAGATAAAACATATGTTTATCATCTTAGACTGCATTTAGGAATTATACATACATCACGTGGTGAACCTGAAAGGCAAACTATTAAGCAAGTTCAACTTAAAATAAATCTCAATGAATCTAAAACCGCTTTGGAACTTAACGCAACATCTAGAGGTCTAGGCTAGAGACATATTCCAGTGTCGTAAAGCCTGGTAACTGTTGCTTCCAGTGTTGGTTGGGTGATTCCTCCACTTTGAGATGATAAGTGCCAGTATGGACTTGTGCTCCCACGTACCGTCGTGTATATATTGGGAGACCACTATAGGCTACATCCTTTATCCTTAGGAAGCCGTGTCTTCCGCCCTATCGATTGTAATGCACCGAACACAGCATTCGAGAAGACTGACTACTGTACCGTAAAAAGTATTCTACAGTTTTACAATTGGTTTGGTAATCCTCTCTGCCTAGATCTCCAGAGAAGTCCATTTTGCTCCTTTTCAGACTCCTTAAAGGAAAAGGTCCTCTGAGCGCTTGTCACTTCAAGCTCAATAAAAATTGAAGGCAACTAGAGTCATCTTTTGTTTTTTCTTGACTCTTTAAAATTGAAAAAACAAGTTGTGTCAAAGTTTCTAAAATTCATTTAATTCGAAAAACATTTTTCCCTTTTATTTTGAGTTGATCAAGTAATCCGCAATCATGGAAGAAAGTCAATCAAAACCTCGTCATTCACAGAGACTTACGAGTCAACCATCGTTGACTCTGGAAGCAAAGCCATTCTGAACGAAGCGAACTCGTTTAACTGGATCAAAGTCCCCTAGGTTGGTTGTGGCAAGCACTCCAACATCCTCAAAGACTCCAGTTACTCCGAACGTTTCTGGAATCCCTACCTCTACAGAAGAAATTCCGCAATAGAAACAAGACATTACAACTGATCGCACTGTGACGGTTAACACTTCTATTCCTGAACCGGTTCCGTCTATAGCCGATTTAGAAGGTGTTACTCCCCAACCGTCTGCTGCTGTAGAGCTTACATCTTCTTCGACACCAAAAATATTTTACAGACCTGATGGTCTGCCTCTTCCTCCTGGATTGATTTCCATAGAAGAGATTGTGGAAGATCCTCCATCTAGCACTCTAACGCAACTTGGAGCTCGGATTGCCCTATATCCTTCTTCATCAGAAAATATTCACCCGCCCTCGGAAGTTCTTGAAGAATCGCTGAGGAATCTTTCGGCTAGACTTAATATGTTTGAACAACCATCAACATCAAGGACTGTGTCACTCGACACAGCAACAGTGGAAGCCCCTTCTGCTATTCCGACAATGTTTGCGAGCGTGCCATCTGTCCCAACTAGTTTTCAATCGCTGGATGGAGTCCATTCTAGGACTATTTCGATAGTATGGACTGTTCCTATTTGTTCATCCGGAATTATATCTGGAATCTCTTACGTTGAGTCTCGACAAATTGATCCATCATAAGGTCAATTTGGGAAAACTGGTCCCCAAAGGAAAATTATTCCTTTGAGCACTGGATTACCGTTGTATGGAGGGCCATATACCCTTTCATTGTCTTCCCCAGAAGGACAACCATGCATGAGTTCGCAACAAAATTTGGGTTATGCTGGAATCACAACTAGCGGTTGGGTACCAGTCCTATCTCAACAACCAAGAGTTGTATGCTCGATACAACAAAATTCACCTATGACAAACATTCCCACTACGCCAGCTATTGTAGCTGTATCGCAAGTACAAGCGTCACCAATTGTATGCCAACCTCAAGTTTCGCAGGTTGCGATACAACAATCTCTTGTACCTCCAACACAACCATAATCACCCACTAGTGGAATGGCATAGGTTCAAATGGGGAACACCAACCCCCATCTTGGTCAAATAGTCAGTGCTGGACAACAGTCCATGGCTTCACAACCATGGTTGGTGCAATACCAACAACCGCAATTCCAACAAGCTTACCAAGGATATGAGCAACAAGTCTTTCCGAGTAATGGGCAACAGTGTCAACCATATCATAATGGTTATGCCCATCAACCTTACCAAAGTTACCAACATCAAATGCATTATGCTGGTATGCAAAGACCGACTGCTCAAACGATTCCATCTTATCCTGGGTATGCTCAACCAAGCCTAAATCAACAGTTGCTCTTCGTGGCAACTCTAGAGTTACCAAATCTAAGTCGACTAATGAACGATCCAATTGCCTACGCCCCTTGGTGGCCGGTGATCCCGTATAAACTTCCATCGGATATTCCTAAATTTAATGGAAATCCGGGTGAAGACCCATCGAATCATGTGATGACCTTTCATCTATGGTGTTCGTCAAACACTCTCAATGATGATTCGATTCGGCTTCACCTCCTTCAGCGCACGTTAACTGGTCCAGCAACAAAGTGGTATATCGAACTACCTAGAGCTTCATTTGATAACTTTAGTACCCTAGCCACAACCTTTTTAACCCATTTTCAATTACCTATCAGGTACGAAATAGGAACTGAGTTGCTCACCAATTTCAAACAAACGACAGCCACTCACATATCTGATCATATTCATGAGTGGCGGCATCGCCATAGAATGGTGAAAACATATGTTCCTAATAAGCTATTGGCTGAATGGTTTATTAAGTCACTGTTACCCGCTATTACAAAAGATGTGGCAAAGGGCGAAGTCATCACTGAAGAGCAAGTTATTGCTCATGCACAATATCTAGACTTGATCTATACTCAGTCTGGCACGCTCTATGATAAAATCCCTGACGCTCCTAGACCAAAATTCTCCGTCCCTCTGCCTCCTAAATCAAACAAAGACTTTCATGCTGGCGATGGTGTGATAGGCACGACAAGCACAAAAACCACAAAGGCCGCATCCAAAAAGGCCCGCACGGTTTTGAGTCAAGATGCAAATGAGGAACTTCTAGCCTCGGAAGTAAATGCTGTGTCAATAGACAAAAGCAAAGAAACCAAGCAACTAGGAGGCAAGAAGAAAGAACAAAGGAAGAAGAAAAACCAGGGAGACTCATCTCCTAGGAAACCTTCTGCAAACCCTTCTAGGAATGCAAAACCCAAAAGTCCATGCAGTATATGTGACAAGGATCATTGGACCTGAGAATGTCCATATAAAGAACAACTTAGAAAATTCTTCAAAAGTTCAAAAACCTTGGCTGTATTGACGGATCCGTTTCCAAACCCAGGAACAAATATGGTTGCTAGCGAAAATTCTTCCCTGTCCCAAGTGCTAATGTTGTCAGTCTCGAAGCAACTGAATGACACTCTTATAACGACAAGGAGTAAAGATTATGGGAATCCATAGATGTTGAACAACAAGGACAATGACCAACCTAGTAGTTCAACAACGATTTCAACAGAAGTCGTGCCACTCATCATTCCTGAATTAACAATAAAACCGCCAAAGGGAGTAGTACACAAATCGATGTTTAATCCTCGTTCCCGAGCAGCACAACAATATAATATAGTGGAAGATTTAGCCCAATCACCATCCGTGATGTTGACTCTTGAAGTGCTACAAAATTGCCCCTCCCAAAGTAGGCTTTATTGTCAGCAATAGGTGGGATTTACCCAACGGATTCCAATCTTGTATCTTTTAATCATAAAGGATACGACCCTTAGTTACCAGCTCAACTAGCTTTCCTCATTCAAGTGAAAGACCTCAACAAAACTGTTTATAGAACAATTATTGACGAGGGAGAATCCACATGTATCATGTCGATGAGTTGTTGGAAAACTCTGGGGTCTCCATCTTTGTCGCGATTGTCAACAACATTAAAATCATTTGATGGACGAACGTACACCCCGTATGGGATACTAAGTAACTTGCAAGTCGAACTGGGGGGCAAAACAATAGAAATCAATGTTGAAGTCATCGACGGAAATCTTGATTACAACATCCTACTGGGAAGACCTTGGATATATACCATGGCAGCTGTTGTATTGACCTACTTTAGGAAAATTGCATTTCCTTCCCAAGGAGGAATTACAATCATCGACCAACAAAATTTTCTCCCCAACAATTCGCAAGTTACGGGAAGCATTCCAATGATCCATGGAAGCCCTAGCATGCTTCATAATATCGAAGTAGGCCTACTAAAACACCCTACGTTAACGGGAACCTTTACCCTACTGCCTCCTACCAATTTGGCGGAAGTGGCTAATGTAGGAACCTGCAATATGATATCTTCCATTCAAAAGATGTCAGAAAACAATGTTAAGATGGATCATTCGCAGGTTTTGCCTCTAACCCTGCTGGAAATATTATAGCAATCAATGTTCTCAGCATGGGAGGCAAACCAGCATCAACGCTCGTCAAGCATTTGGATAGATAGGTCTAAGGAATATGGTACCCCTTCAAATCATTGGTCGCAAGTACACCTTACAGATGAAGGAATCATTCAATCGATGATGATCGATGGGGCACCATGGGAAGATCACCACCATCGTTCCCATCTTCTGACTTGTAAAGAAGATAATTCCGGCGACCTACAACATCCTTCAGTATTTGAATTTTTTACGAATACTGTAAACACGGTGGATTTCGAGAGAAACCTATCCAATATCGAAGAGACTATTGCCATAAACATCTCGACCAAAACAGATGTTGTAGAGAACATTCATGTTGGCAAATCTTGTTCTTCTTCCGAACTGGAAATATATAGCACTCTCTTTCGCAAGTTTAGATATGTCTTTGCTTGGTCATATGATGAAATGCCAGGTATCGACTCGAGCATAGTTGAACACGAGATTAAGATGTATCCAGATGTCAAACCGGTACGACAACGGCTAAGGCAGGTGCACCCCAAGAAAGCCGTTGCCATCAAGGCAGAAGTCGAAAAAATCCTCCATGCTGGTTTCATTTACCCCATTCCTCTAACCAATTGGGTATCCAATATTGTTCCTGTGATGAAAAACAAGGAATGATTAGAGTGTGTGTCGATTACAGGGATGTGTTACACTAAAATTTGTCACCATGACTATTTTCAGTTAGTATGGCTCCATCAACTGTCATACTATCCTCCTTAGCAAGTCTCATACCTCTGCTCTCCATGTCAAACTTCAAGAAAGAGAGGAAGTCTTTAAAAATCTATTTATCTCTGGGTACGCAGTTTCTCTCGGCCTTACCTGCGTGTACGCAACCCAAGTTCACAATACCTGCATACTTGTATGCTCTGTATGTAAAGGGGTGGGTGCGTACTCCTGTAAAGGTCAAAAGGCGCAAGTTTCATCTTAAAAAATTACTTGTGGTCATTTCTAGAGCATTCTAGAAGCTTGTTTGACGTGTATTGAGCGCCTCCAGATGGTTCATGTATCCCTATGAAAGAGGAACTTATCCCATCAAGAGAGGAGCTAACCCATCCAAAGAGGGGCTTATCCCATTGATGGTGGACCTGATTAACTTCCTCTAGAGCACTATAAATACAGGCATTGGGCCAGAAGGAGGGAGGTTGAAAGCTGAATATTCCAAAGGGTAGATGCTGCTGGAATTAGGACTTCCTTGTAGAAGCTTGTGAGGAGAGATTCCCATCCTTTCTTGTTTCATTTGGAAGTGGGTGAGCTTATCAAAGTAAAGGAAAACTCTTGTTGGACCCTGGGAGGAACCTGCACAACACCAAGGCTCAGGTTGTAATGGTTTCTTTTGTTTCCTATTAATACAAATAGGTCCATTCTTCTCAACAATTTGTTATTTATGAGTTGTTTCATATACTCCTTGGTCTGTATGTTAAATATGTTTTTATTTATGAGATATCAGGTGCTATTAATCGTTTGATTGTTAGTGAATCAGGTTCGGAGAGAAGGAGGGCTCACCGGTCGACGAGGCTGGACTACTATAACAACGTTGAACTACAGGTAGGATCTAAACACTTGATTTCTTATATGGTAAATGCATATTTAGAGAAGGATTGTTCTTAATTGTCTTGTTTGTCACTAGAAAGCCTTAAGCTTCTAGGGAGGTTGGTTTTGTCCACAAAACTAACTCTTTCCGCATGACAGGATGTAAATCAAGCTTGTCCAAAAGACAACTACCCTACACCCTTTATCGACTAGATTATTGATGAATGCGTCAGATGCGAAATCTTTTCATTCATGGATGGATTTTCCGGGTATAATCAAATAAATATCCACCCACAGGACCAGTCAAATACTGCATTTATTTGTCCATGGGGCACATTCGTATATCACAAGCTACCCTTTGGTTTGAAGAACACAGGGGTGAATTTTCAGAAAGTAATGAACTATGCTTTTCACGACATCAAAAACATCGTTCAACCTTATCTCGATGATCTCCCAGCTCATTCGCAAAAGCAGACCGATCATCCACGCCATTTGAGAGCAATATTTCTACGTTGCGGACACTACAAGATAAGACTCAATCCGCACGAATGTGTGTTTTGTGTCAGTTCTGGTCATTTACTTGGCTTTGTTGTCTCAAAGGATGGGATTCATCTCAACCCTTACAAGGTTCAGGCAATCATCGATTTGCCTCCACCTTCAATCCTGCTTCAGATTCAGAAACTCCAAGGGAACGAAAATTTCCTCAAGAGGTTCATTCCAAATTACGTCGTACTAGCTAAAGGTTATACCCGTCTGTTGAAAAAGGACGTACCCTTCGTTTGGGACCAGGTCATGCAAGCTTCCTTTGATGCTTTAAAGAAATCTCTAATACAAGCGTCATTAATGTATGCTCCTGATTATCAAAAAGACTTTAACCTATATCTGGCTACAGCAGATACAACCATAGCAATGGTTTTAGTTCAAGAAGACAATGGAATTGAACATCCTATATATTTTTTAAGCCGAAACTTAAATGATATGGAAATGAAATATTCCTACGTTGAAAAGCTAGCCCTCGCAATTGTTCAAGAAATACAGAGATTTCGACACTACGTCCTCTTTAGGAAAACTACCATTTTGTCATATTGCAACCCCATGACTTATATATTGTCACGACAGTTGCTGGGGGGAAAGTATTCAAAATGGATAGTGATTCTCCAAGAGTTTGATTTGGAATTTAAAATATCCAAATCAAAGAAATCCCTGGTATTCGCAGAGTTACTATGCGATCTCCCATCGTCATCCAACGATGCAACATCCGAAGAAGCAATCGGGATGAAAATTTGTTTCTGATATCTTCAAGCGATTTGTGGTATGGAGATATAATCATTTATCTCCAGACACAAACATACAGGTCTAATACCTCACGCTCCGAACAGCGATGTATTCGATACCAAGCAAAAGACTACGTGATCGTCGGTGATACTCTTTACCGTCGTGGTATCGATACAGTTCTGTGAAGGTGCCTCACCCTTGAGGAGGCCGAAAAAGTCCTGAATGACTACCATTTAGGCGCATGTGGGGGGCATCAATCTGGTTATGCTACGGCGCAAAAAAATTTGTGAGCAGGGTACTTCTGGCCCACAATGTTCAAATATTGCATAATCACAGTTAGAAGTTGTCATGCTTGCCAAATTTTCGATAGCAAAACCAGAAGACCACCCACACTGCTGCAACCAGTAGTAGCTATTGGGCCATTCACCAAATGGGGCATAGATTTCATGACATGTAACCCCACCTCGACTGAGGGGCATGGGTACATAATAGTCGCGGTGGACTATTTTACCAAATGGGTCGAGGCGATGCCTACATTAAACAACAGCGGCGAAACGGCTACCCTTTTCTTTTTCAATCACGTAGTCTCCAGATTTGGCGTTCCATAGGCCATAGTCACAGATCATGGATGGCATTTTCATAATCACATGATGGTTGAGTTGGCTGCCAAATTAGGACTTTCCCATGACAGCTCTATTCCGTACTATCCGCAAGCTAACGGACACGTTGAAGCAATCAACAAAGTCCTAAAGCACATGCTGCAAAGGATGATCGGAGTCCACAAACGGGATTGGCACCTAATCCTGTACTCGGCCTTGTGGGCATACCGGACATGGGTAACAAATGCAACCGGAATCACACCTTTTCAATTGGTGTACGGTCTCAAAGCAATCTTACCGGTTCAATGTGAAATCTCGTCCCTCAAACTCGTAGTCGACCTTCTCCCCAGAACCTCAGAAGAAGAGGCTTGTTTCTTGGAATTAATCCATTTGGATGAAACCCATCGTGATGCAGCTTCAGCTAACGAGGCTCATAAGAAACGAGTCAAAGCACAGTTTGACAAGAATGTCAAACCTCGCGTCTTCTCAAAGGGTGACCTAGTGTTACTTTATGACCAGGAATCCGATAAATTGGGAGCAGGAAAATTCAAATCGTTATGGATGGGTCCCTATATTGTTAAATGAGTATTAGCAAAAGGAGCCTATGAGTTGATGGACTATGATGGGATTCCACTGGCGCAACCTCGCAACGGGTTGTACCACAAACGCTACTATGCTTGATCTCACATAGTAGTCTTCGTGCTTTTGTTACATTTTTGTTTTTGCCAAGAGCATTTAATTTGGTTAAGTAATCCACTTTTTTCATTCGTTGTAGATTTCGAACCTACTGGAATCATTCATTTGATATGCCGACGGAGCAAGTCATAGCTCGTGGAATCTGTCTTCCACGGCATGGGCCATTTTCAATCCCAGCGGCGAGTTAGTAAGTTTTAGAGGAGATGTACTGGTCGGTCTATGAACAATATCGCTAAGTACAACGCATTAATATAACTCCTTTCTGATGCTATCGCACATGGTATATGCCGACTTGTCATCAGGCTAGACTCACAGCTCGTCATTCTATAACTCACCGGCATCTATGTTGTACGAAATCCAGCTATCTATCGCATGTTCCTAAGGGTCAAAATTTTGGAAAGACAGTTTGATTTCATCCAATATCAACATATTTCCAGAAGTTTAAACACATAACAGACTCATGGCAAATTATGTGTTGTTAGATAGACATTTGCGAACATTATAATAAAAAGAAGCTCACATCATATATGCAGCAGGATCATGTAACTGAACCAAAATAAAGCTTCGAAAATCAAAAATATATTCCATAACTGTTTATAGTTTGTACATAATGTTCTGTAACCAAGACAAAATTGGTCAAATGACCCAAAACTCAAAAATACTAGGGGGCACCCTAACCTAATGGTGCTGGTGATAACAAGTCACCGCCTGTGCAATCATGCGTAAGAGTCTAGTCCATCGACTCGGCACTCCAGTAGTATGTCGTTTAAACTGGTGGAACTAGGCCAACATCTGCATGAACACATAAGTTTTGATTAGTCTTTATCATAAGAATATAAGAACATTATAAACAACAATGAACAGAGATATGGTCAGAAGAAGATTACCCATGACACCCCACTGCTCTCCAGCCAGTAGCACCAAATCCGGATCACCTCGGAAATCCATACCAGCATATGGGAACCTGGCATAAACCATCTCCTGATAGTCAAACCACTCAAAGAAGGTCTCAGAAAAAGAAATCTAGGGCTGGCCCGCATGTCGAGACATGAGATCGACCCATCTCTGCATCCGTGGTTCTGTCGGTGGAGGTACGCCAAGTGATATATATTGTGGTTGCATCAGTGGGATCTGCTCCAAGGCGAAAGCAGTCAAAATAGAACCATAACCAAATTTTTTGGATCTGCCACTCTTCACCTTGGTCAACTGTTCCTTCATCATAGAAAGTATTGCATCACACCAATTGAACACCTTTGGTTCAAGGCATTCCAAAGCATACTGCATATAAGATCTGTTGGCTATATTGAGAGCAGAACTACTAGCCAGTCTAGCAAAAGTAAACAGGATGGTCTGCAAGGGCCGGTCAGTGACGTCTCAGATGTTGATCTTGCCATCCGCACTCGACTGAGATCCCTCTCTGCAATTCCAGCGAATGTACTCCCTTACAAACTCACCCCCACGGGTGGAACCTGATAAAGAGAGAGGGGCACCATGCCTCTATAAGCCGGTCAGAAAATAGATGTCCACCACTATCAAGGGGATTGATTTCCCCTAATCTGGAATACCTAGTTGATAGGATCCCAAGCATTGAGGAAATACTGCAGCAAACTAATTTGTTGTCTCATGCTCGAGATACGAAAAAACTTCAGCAAACCACAGTTCCGTAATAAAGCTATTGTGCCCGGATCATGTAAAGCAACAGCGTCCTCTTCTTCATGCTCATGTTCTTGCCATGTGACAACCATTTTCCTCCGATGAATCACTGGAAAAAAAACAAGGGAAGAGTCAGGATCTTCATTTGGTGAAAACAGACAAAAATTTCATGAGGAAACCATGCAAAAATTTTCCTCCTTGCGCCCATCGCACCCCAGCAAGTGTTGTAGGAGCGATGCATACTGACTAGTCAGTAGAGATATCAGTATGCATCATACCTTTCGACTAAGGAAGGGTGTGATTATCCTAGGGCCAGTTCTTCAAACACCAGGGGCTCAGGAGAACAGGGAAATAAGCTCAAAATCCAAAATGAAAGGCATGTAAAGAAAGAGCACAAGTTTAGCTCCTACCTGGTCCGAACGGTGTCAAGAATCGTCCACAGAATCTCTCAGAATCCGCTGGTGAAAATTAGGGGGGGAAAGAAACTCTAGAGCTCCAAAAAACCAAATTCAAATGAAATGGTAAAATGAGAGGTAAAAAGTCACTTTTAATTTACTATGCACGTAATTCAAGTAAAATATTAGTGTTTTGACTGCATTATATCATTACCATATGTTCATTCCTAATCGGTTTGATGAAGCCAGAAGAACGGTAGTTACTATATTTGGAAAGAACAAAAATATTAAAGGGTAAAATAAAAAAAGTCAATAGACATCATGGCGAGGCCAAGTATATGTCAGCACGAAGTCAAGCTCATTAAAAAAATTAAACTCTAACCATGCAGCAGGTTAATGTAGCAACATAACAAGCTCGTTAAAAAATAAAACATAATTCAAATGACAAAGTGTTCTTCTCACGCATTTAAAGCTACATTAAAAATAGAACCATGGGTAATAACCATTGGAATGCAACTTTATCGCCAGCTTTTCAGCCTTCAGGTAGTGTTCCAGCCATTCACTCCAACTCCTATTTAAGCGATCATTCAACTCCCCATATAGATTGTATTTTACCCCTTGGTCGAGGAACTCTACGAAGAGTGATCTGCTACGCCATCTTGTTAACAATGTACGTGATTGGAAAAATAATCCAAATCTAATACCTGGAATTAGCCTACTTACCCAAACTTCACTCGTCCTCTCAAATAAAGAATACGTTCTTTAACCAGCCTTCACCTCACCGTCAACCTCTTCAAAAGATTATCCAAGTGAAATTGCCTCCTACGGCTCAGTTAAAAGCATATGGAAGTGCAAATCGCCGCCTAGATTCATTAATCATTTTTGACATTGAAGATATTTTACACAAAAATATGGCGAGCGCAACTAGTTTGTTCGGCTCGTTAAAACTATCGAAAATTCATCCCTTTTGTATTATTTTACACTTTTTCGAACTTAAGGGATTATACAAATGAAAAAGAACCTTCGAATTCTTCTTTCCGTTTCTTTCAGACTCTCTAGAATTGAAAGAGACCGAGTTATCTTTGTCGTTAAACTCGTTAAAACTAAATATCGACAAACTCATCCAACAGGACGAGAACGAGTTTCACTGTCGCTAGGCTCGCTAAAATATAGCAACAGGTTCGCCTGAAGGGCGAATTATAGAACAAGCATATGTTATCCTCCTCAAGGTTGAAAAAAATAAAGAGGTACTGGTCAGCAATGACTAGGGAAAATTGGGAAGAAAACAAGAAGAAACTTTATTGGTAGCAAGTCGCTCTTGAACATGACACTTGCCTTCTGCATCCATGCCGAGTTGGGTTGTTCCATTCACTGGTCTTAACCGTTGGTCCGTCACACCATCCATCTCTGGGGTTAACGCTACCAATCCATCGTCAGTGTCGCCGATATGTTCAAGAGAAGTCATTCAGACAATTCACCTGAGTCTCACCACTGCAATACATTCATGCTTCATTCCTTCATGACCGCCACCCTGAAACCCATATCGTCAGTCTGTTTTCACCTCCAAAATCATTTGCTTCATTCCATGTCATTGATGTGGGTTTCATTAAGGCCCTCCTGTGATGGGTCGCTTCTTGTCGACATCAGCACATTATCCAAGAAGTTGACTTAGGAACAACCCCTTCAGTACTTTGAAGCTTGCATGCCTCAACGGAAAGTTTCTCACTTTCGGCGACAGGTTTACATCAATCTACTTCGACTGAGAGATTTTGCGTGGTGTTTGATGCCAAGTCCTTTTTCACACCACGTAAATTGTACTGTATTACCTTGAGGATCATTGTCATTATTGGTGATTCCTCTCGCGCCTGTTAACAGCTTACATCATTAGCTAGTAATCAGGCGATGTCCTTCCATGTTCGACACCAAAACATTTTTCACATGGATCAACTTGTAATCTGAGTGAAGATTGGCTGAGTTTGAAGACCCCGGATCTAGTTTCATCCATCCGGGCTGCAATATATTCATGGATATAAAACATCCAATGTACATCATTGCTGATCAGATGATCGTCAAAATTAAAGGATGTTGTGTCCATATCATCAGTCTATCGCACAAACGATCGTTTGTCCTATGTACATGAAAATGAGTTTATAAAGCTGAGAATGGGAATGCCCGCCTCAGCTAGATCATGAAAAAAATGTTGTCGAATAATGTATTGTATTGTATCTTATTACAGGTCGCCTCCCAGCTCAAAAAAACTTCAGATCCTCATAGTAAAGCATTTCACCCGACATCAAAAACGATTAACGACCTCATGCTTTAGGGGGCAACTGATATAGACATTTTTGGGAACTTCAACCCCAATCACAAATGTCCATAAACTGAGGGCTCTTAAGTCCCTAAAAGGGTTGCTTCACTACCTAAAGGAACAAGTTCAACTGGTTACATCATCTCCCAGAAGTTCTCCACTGAAAACTGCTCATAAATGGTCAAAACTAGACCATACTGAAAGCTCCATGCAGAGGGTGTGATGCATATCACCTTCCCAATGTACAGGGTGCGATGCATACAGTTTTGCTCCTCTACAGGGTGCGATGGTTGGGAATGGACAAATCGCAGGGACCAAAATGCGAGGTGGAAGATCATGGAATCTTCCAGAAGCTTCCCCTCTGACACTTGCCACTCCATTTTCGACCAGGGATGAGTAATAGATCATCATTCTCCAATTGGAAGTAAGAACTATTAGAGAGAAGACACTAATCAAGATCCCAAAAGATGACTCACCTCTCTGTAATCATCTATATATGGATCCCTCATCACAGAGATCCGGAGGCTAGAATTTTGTAACTTATAGAGAAGTGCTATTGGTATTTTGGTGTACATTCACAGTGTTGGGTGATTTTGCTTTGCTTGAGGTGAAGAAGGCCTTCTTAGCTGGGGGATGATGCTGGGTCAGAGTTGCTCATGGTTGTAATTTTCTTGCTACTTTTTATCTGAATAAATCTATTCTTGTTTCCTTCCATATTCTTGTGTACTTGTTTATATATGCTTGTATATGGTTAATGTACATCTGATCCTACATTATTTATGAATTTAGATCCTTGTTTTTTGCATAGTATTATGTTTTTGTGATTCTACAGGTCCTTTTAAAGCTGAGCAGACAAAGAGCAAGCAGTAAAACTCTATCAAGAAGGAGAGGGATCGAGCGCAAGATTCATGTTGGCCCTCTTGGTTCTCCTCTCATCTATTTTCATAAAAGGAATCAATAGTAGACTTTGATTGTTTGTTTCTAAGATAGCCACCCATCTTAGTGGGAATAGAAGCATCCGTGTGGACATTATTCCCGTATAAAAAATATGGCGTTAATGCACTATTTCCTTGGGTTGGAGGGTTCGCAGGTTGATGGAGAGATCTTCTTGAATCAAGGAAAGTATGCCCCAAATATTCTGAGGATATTCCACATGCAAGATTGTAGGCCCATGACCATGCATCTAGTCACAAACTGGAGGAAGGTGGATGCATCCAAATCGGAGCGAGTAGATCCTTCAATTTACCAACAGTTAATAGGGTCGCTTATGTATTTAGTGAACACGCGGCCAAACATACGTTTTGCAATTAACTCTTTGAGCCAATTTATGGTCAAGCTTACAGAGTGCATTGGGTTGCTGCCAAGCACATATTGAGGCATCTCAAGGGGACAATAAATTATGGATTGTGGTATAGACAAGTTGATGGGGCGAGGCATGAGGACTTCACTGATGCAAATTGGGTAGGGAGCACCATAGACAAGAAGAACACATCGGGATGCACATTCAATGTTGGATCAATAATTGCTTCTCCCTGCTATGTCTATGCACCCAATATGTGGACATCCCTCATCATTGCCACCCTTGAACCCATGGCATTTGGCCTTGAGATCCTCATGTCCCCATCCATTCATCATCATCCACGTGGAACCTATCAATTGAAGGGTGTGTCAAGGACCTATATTTTCCCTTAAGGGTTGGGAACACCTAATAGCGTTGTTTATTAGCGACTTCTTCCTAGGTAGGTAAAACTATTATGAGCTTAAAGCCCAAAATTTGTAAGGGAAACCCACTATCAAGACCCGATATGCCCTTCATAAACAAGATTGGTTCACTTAGATGAACTAATGAATCAATTGACCTAATTGTGAGGATGTGCATTGGATCTTATATGTAATTGGAAGGTGATCTCGTCATGGGTTGGGAAACTTAATTGGGGCCTACGTCCATCAGAGGATCATATTGACACCCCAAGGGAAGCATTAAGAGCCATGGGACTCCTATCATGTGCAAAGCATCATTTCACACTATCGGTAGCCTTAATACCTTCAGTAGTTTGTTTAATGCCCCACATTAGTCACAAGATGATGCACTTGCACCAATGTGCCCAGTCGGGATACCATATGGAATAGCAATTGATCCGAGGCCGAGAGGAAGTTTGTCTCACCCTTGAGACATGGGATGGAAAGCACCATCATCAGAGCCCTTATTTGGAGAATCATATAATTTATTCTATCATCAGGAGACCCATGAGATCAGAAATTGTGCACCAAACCCACTTTGGGGCCCCACATGATGACTTGCATGGAGAATTAAGGGCCATCCTCTAGTTTGTGAATTATGGAGGTAATAGGCTAAATTCAATTTAGGACTCATATAAATAGAACTTATGCTCATTTGTGAGATATCATCATCACACTTGGATTTTTTCTCTGGTAGAGAACTCACGCTCATTTCTTTGGCTATTGCAGGCACTTAGGATGTATTTCGATGTATGGAGATGATTCACATTTCTTCTTTGGAGCTACTTCTTGGATTTTTGGGTGGATATATTGCATTTCATTTTGTAAGTTCCTCATGTTGATTCCATTTTTCTCTTGAATTTGTCTAATGTATGGAATCATTGCTCTAGAATATGCTAAAATTGTGCCCTAATTGTTGAAAATTAAATTTGAAAAGCTTTCTAGTAGAGTATTTCATATGTTATCTAATGTATGGAATTTAATGAATGTTCGTAGTGGATGACTATCTTTGAATTTTCCATGAAACTCCATTACCTCTTGAAGTAGGTAAATGTTTGAAATTGGTCCCTAGGGCATCTATTTTGAGCCTCCTTATGGACGTTTTATCTCATATTAAACATCCTAGGACTCCATATGCCCAAAGGAAAAGGCACTATTCCAAGCACTTGGTGGTCAATCATCCTCATTCTCCATAATTTTTCCTCTTAAAAATTGCTCCTTTAGGACTAGGGCGAAAATCTAGGACCGCAAGTGAAATTTTAGGGACAATATTTTTTGGGATTTGTGAGCCTAAACATCAAGCTTAGGGTCTAGGCTACCTATCCTCCATGTTTGGTGGGAATCCCCTTGATTTTCATCCATAAAATCTCTTTCCCTAGGTGTTTCTCCAAGAGGGAAACCCTAGGCTCTTCTTTCTCAACTTGAGGACTTCCGTGAAGGTTGTATGAGCTTGGTAGTTGTTGAAGTAAATCGTAAGAAGCCTTTTCTTCTATGCCTTGACCTTGTGAATACCTATTACCATCCTACCAAGACTCCTCCCATCGGTGAAAGTTCGTAAAGTGAAGGGGACCTTGGATGTGGTGATAGTGATCCATTGTCCCATTATTATCACATAGTCTAGATCTCCATTCTTTGGATTTTCCCTCTTTAGGTCCAACTAGATTGTGTGGTTAATAATTTAGTGTCATTCTTAGGGAGGAAGTAGGTCTACCTCCTTGGTCAAATATTTGAAGAGGTGGTATGTTTGATGACAATATAGATCTTATTTTTGCGACTCCATTAGAAGAATGAAGCCCTTGTTCTTCATTGAACCTCAAATTCAATGCTTGTAGGGTGAAGAAAGCATCTCTCAAGGCATTTTGAATTCACCTTGGAGACTCCTCCATTATTAATATGTGTAACCCAATAGAATGTATTGTTGAAAATTTGTAACTAGGTTCGATCTTCATAAATATAAAATGTACTTTAGATTCTTGTATGTTCTAAAATGAAAGAAAAAGTCATTATTATTGCTTTGAAGCATGGGTTTCATGCTCAAGGTCTTTCATTTTATAGGTCAAGAACCCATTGAGTGCTTCTAGGGTTTATCCTAGGTCAAGAAGTCAAAAGAGTCATTTCATATGATGAAGACCTCACCAGGCACATTGTAACTTGTAAAAAGATTTTTTTTGTACTTAAAAGTGTTAAAATACCCTCCAAGACCATGTCAACCTGCCAGCTAAGAAGTTGGCCTAATTTGGGGTACTTCATCTAACTTGGAAGCCTATATATAGGAGGAAACTTGACCTCCTATCGACATAATTGATTCTCTCATCAAGAGAAGTAGAAAAAGAAAAAAGGTCAGTGAAGGAAGAAGAAGGACAAAGATCAAGTGATTGGGTTATGTTACACATCATTTTGTCACCATTAAGAAAATGAATGCAAATCTGGATCTCTCGCTAGCCGATGAAGTGTTCGAAAGCATTCCCCTACAATTTTGGAAGCAAAAAAATCCCGAAGACAACAATAATCCTAGATTACATTGCTTAAAAACCTGTTTTCAAGCACTCCCGCAGTTTTCCTAGTCATTACCTACACAAGCGTAGTTTTGACCGTTGTGGTCTATGTAATCATGTGCTTTGTTCTCCACTAAAAAGTGTGCAAATATCTTAATGTGTGTAAAAATAAAAAGTAATTTCTAGCATCTTTGTTGGGGGGTATTTCTCATCTAAAAGGCTTTGAGCCCCTACCTACTTGTGCCTCATCCCTTTTTTCATGGATCAAACTCCCTCTCTTTTTGAAATCCTAATCTCTCTCTTTATGGATCTCATCCTTTGAGAAGAGGATCTCAAACCTCCTCCTCTTGGCCTATAGATTCAACACAGACCAAAAGGTGAAGGGATACTTTTGGAATGTAAATGTATGTTGTCAAATAGAGGCTGGAAGATTGTCACTTTAGGGAGGACTGGAGACTATTGGAAGGAGGTTTGCAACATCAAGGCTAAGGTTGAATCTCTCATTTTATTCAAGATTAATAAAAGCATTTGTTTCTTTCCAGTTTGCACTTGTTACGATGCTCATTGCAAAACTTCTTGATCTTTTGCATAGTTTGTAATTGAGTATTGGATTCATGTTATCATATATGCTATGTTGCAATTTTCATATATATTGTGTTTCAATATTTATCTATGTTATGATTTTCTTCCTTTTTTGGTTTTGTTTATGTAGATCTTCTCTTGAAGAAGTGAGGAAAGGCTTTTGAAAGAATCAAGGGACATATACAAGCATTTTGTAGAGGTTCTTGCACGTTTTATATATCATATTTCAGTTATATACTAAGGAATGTTTATAGTTACTTGCTTGTTTGTTTTTGGATTTGTCTTTGAATCTAGGGAGATCATTCTTGTCCGCAAGAACAGTTTGTCTACCATAATAGGTTATTTCTCTCTCTCATCACACATGCGAAGGAAGGAAACTAGGGTTTATGTTGTTAGGTTAGGGTTTTGATGTTGCAAGATCTAACTTGGAGAAAGTGCAAAAATAAGGTCGAAGGAAGGGTCATTTGGTCATCCTCAAGCCCTAGAAGAAGGAGAAACTCAGGTGAAGGTCTCAAGAAGCCTTGGAAGCCCTAAATTAGCTCACACATGTGGAAGCAACTGTTGTTGGAAGGGCCAAAAATTTCAGACCTGTAGTAGAGGCCAAATTTCTATAGTTGGGGGTCGAAGTTGTGTCGCTGGAAGAGATTTGATTGTATTTGACTTGGACAAACAAAGCTCATAATCAAGGTCAGACTTGGTCTTAGAAGGGTATTGGTATTGGTCTAGACGTCTTGGAATTCGTCATTTGAATAATCTATAAGAAGAGAAGAGATTTATGGGTTTTCCTCTCAAGTGGAGACGTTTTGGCCATGGCTTGCATCCTATATCCTATGTTCTTTTGTATTGTTGATCTTCTTGTTTTGGTAGTTGTTTGATGATAAGAATAACATAATAATACAAGAAAAAGATAATAAGTAAGAAAAGTAAAAAGAAATCACAAGCAGTGATCAAGTATAAGAGAAATCATCCTAACTAATTCCCTATATATTTCTCAACAGGTCTTACCTTGATGAGATTCACACATTGAACATTGCTAGAATTCCTTGATACATGAATTGTGTGATCTTTAGCACAATATTTAGGGTTCCCAAGTTTGATGGTGTTCCATCTTCTGCAATTGATCATGTGGCAATATTTACTACTTATACCTCAAAATATGATGTGGTTCACCAAGCTGTTCTCATAATATTGTTCATAAGGTCCCTCAAAGGTCATGATTCATGGTTCTATAATTGAATGCCTAGGAGTATTTCATCAATTGAAGCACTCTTTGATAACTTTCTGGAGAATTCTCGAACTAGGGACCAGGATTGCCAAACACTGAATGTTTATTTTCAAGAGGAAGCCTTCATTGAGTATGAGGAGGATCATGAGGAAGAAGAGGACCCCTTTTTAGGTCATCAAGATGAGATCATTGATGAAGACATTAAGGTAGATCTTGAATGGGAGAATGATAAGGATATTGATGAAAAGGGTTTCTTAGAAATTAGAATTGAAGATAGCCCCATGTTTTTGAAGGACGTTATCTCTAACATTGTACATATCAAGGATCTTGAGAAAGATGATCCCATTAACCCCTTGGGCATTGACATTAGTGATTACTTACATATTGAAGAAGGGAAGTGGTAGATCATTGGACATCATTTTGATGAGGACCCTATCTATGATACTGATAATGATATCGATAAAAACCTTGTATTTATTTACCTTATGATCTTGGAGCTTTATTCAAGTCATCCATTGACCCTCTAATCATTCCTCGATGCACAATCATTAATGATGATTAGCCTAGGTAATTTCCCCATTTTCAATATGATTATGAGGAAAAGCAACATATTTGTTGTAATCCTTTGCCAACCAACCCTTCATCCTTATACCACTAAAGAGGATTTTGGCAACGAGCGCTTGAGATTGGTCATTGATTTGTCCATATTTAGGGTTGAGGGAATGATCCAATGGTTCCGGCCTAATTCATGTTCCTCCCCTTTTCCCATGGCTCCTTTGCATGATTCATGGTCGCCTTATTTTCCCACCTCCCACCTTTTTGACCTAGCCTATGAATATCATGATCATCGTTTTTTCTTTCAAATGTATATCATAATGGATCATAGGGGTAGGAAATATGATTTTGATATTATGATATGCTAGTTACATTGGCTATATGAATATACTTAATATTTGACATTGTATATTATAGTAGGATGCATTACATATTGATTTTGCATAGCTACTATCATAGTATCATGTTCTCATGCTAGAATAGGTGCATTTAGATTAGACTTACATATTATAATATATTTTCTTTTATGTATGGTTTTATTATTTGATGAAAACATGGGTGATAAAAGTACACCTAAGACACATGCTTCCAACATTGTTTGTGATGTCCAGAACACAGGTCTATAGTCCTAGATGGTTGTTGGTGTTCTCATACCTCCCTGTTTGAGTACATTGATCATGCACTCCACGGAGAGATCATGTCCTGGTTCAAGTGTTGGCTTAGTGGGCCTTGACCAAGTTTCAGTGTTAATTAGCCAAGCAAATCCCTACACTACTGGCCCTTTGGGCATCAATCTATGGAGTGTGGACTGAAGTCTCACCCAAAGTAGTATGGGGGATCTGGAACCAAGTTTACACACCCAGAGATGGTTATGATTTCATCTTGTACCCCTTTATTTGTATTCACGCAAATCGATAAGCCCTAGGGGATTATCGATATAACTTCCTCTTGCCAACCACTAAACCTTGGTGAAGGTCTACGATAGTCTTTGTAGGTTTTAACCCCGTACAAAAATTACCTGCATACGAATTCTAAAACACAGAAAATAAACAATGTGAGAGCATAACACATAAAACACATATACACAGAGATTTTCCCCTGGATCCCAAAACCGGGACTACCAGCTTGATTTTTCATTATATTCCTTTCAATGTTACAATACATATTTATACATGCCGAAGCATCCAATACCATGGAATGAAAACCATCGCGTCCAAAACCATGGACCGAAAACTATCGCGTCCAAAACACATGTGCAAAAATCATGCACAAAACCATAGGTGGGTCTGCCCAACCTAACATAGGGTCCAAAACCAAAATTTTCTGGGGCGCTATCCCGGACCCCATAAAGTGGGGTTACGGGTACCCCTCAAACCCCCTGTTAACTATGTGGAAAGAATATAACAGAACCCAATACTCGTAAATCACTCTTTCATCCTCTATCATTGTTCACAATGCAATTCACATCAACATAAAGACCGCTATGATACCACTTGATCAAGGTCTGGGTGTGAAGAAGGACCCTTCCAAGACCTTTTACTTTTGTGATGTGTTAAATTGCATTTTAAAAGCCTTAATGAATACATCTACATGTGGAAAAGAAGAGGAACATAGAAATCATCAACACATGAAAACATAAGCGTTGATAATAGAGTTCGCCCAGGAGGGACTACATCTCTGGGTCTTGATGTCAAGATGGTGTAGGCCGCTGTATTAAGTGCTGTCAATAAAGGTGATGTACACAAGAGATGGCCTCCCAGGCTCTCTGCCACCCATCATGTTTTATAACATGTTTTTGTGACAAGGCCGCTTAAAAATCGAAGGTCTTTTGTTTAGAATAGAATTCATTATATCGAATGGATCAGCGAGTGCAACAAACCCTAAAAATATGCCTTTTTATGTTTAAACAGAAATACATGCAGAAACACTAAAAAAATGAAAACCTCAGACTTCAAATTTCATGAAATCAGGCTTTATAACTCAATCAGGTCTAACCCTTTATCGTTGTCGCTATCACTGATGTCAATTGCCCTGTATATTGGGGGATTGTTGATCGCCTATCGCCGATATGCCAATTAGATCTAGACTGTTAATCTGTTCCTTGATCAAACAATCCAAATTGCATCACATGTCGCTATCACATCGCCCCTTGGTATTTGAGATCGTCGATCTCTAGACTACCAATTTGATCCTCTCCATTGATATTTTTTTTGATTTGATGATGCAAATCACATGTCACCGATCGCTATCGCATATCGCATTCGTTACGGCCCAGGGGTCCTGCCTTTGGCATCCACTGATGCCGATCACCAACGCTGATATCGACAATTGCTATTCCGCATGTCATTGGTTTTAAGGCCTGATATCACACATAGCATGCCCTTGACTCTGATTAATCAAATATCATTGATCAGGGATTCCTGTTAGCCTACCTTAAGTCCACCCCTTTGGACACTCTGATTGTGATTTGCCTTATAAGGCTTTTTGACCCATTTTTAGAGGAAATGCCTCCTTTTTCAGAGGAACCAAGGAAAAATCTTTTCATAATAACTTCATCATCCAGACTTGGATTGGAGTGTCTTTCAGATGGTTGGAATCAAGATGACAAGATCTATACTCTAGTCCTGGGTCGACATTATCTTGAACACGTTTGAGCATTTCCATGCCATTGTGTCTGAAGATCCACCTAGTTCATGAATGAATGCTTTCTTTCAGGTATGCAGGTGGTTGTTTATGTATTTTTACAATGGGAAGGCTTAGTTTGGTAGCAAGATATAAAACAAGATTTTTTACAGCATCCCATTTAGCAAAGGTCATGCTGCCCTCTCAGCAGCCTATGTAAGCATCAGTTGCTTCCAGCCAAGGTCGACCCAAAATGAGAGGGTGCCCATCTAATCGACTCTTTGGATTTATAATGAGAAAATCTACTGGATACTCCCATGAATCAACAGAAACCATAATATCCTATAAAGTACCCTCTAGTCTTACCACCAAACGATCAACAAATTCTGGCAAGGTGGTGGTTGGTTCCAGAGCTATAATACCAAGTGTATGATAGGTTTCTATTATTAAGATGTTAATGGATGCACCCAGATCAACTAGTGTGTTTCGAAAGGAGTGATCATATATTTGAATTCTAACTATCGGATTCCGAAGATCTTCATAGTTTACTGGAGTTTCCCCTCCCAAGAAAAAATTACATAAGGTCCCTACAACATGAATGGTGGAAGAAGTTTTTTCTTTCCTCACAGGCTTCTTCATACATAGCTCTTTAATCATTTTAGCATAAATAGGAATATCTTGGATGGCCTAGTGTTGGGTAGAAGATCTCCCCATAGTGGGTTTTTGGTGCTTAAAGCTGAGTTTTGGTCAATGTAATGTAAATACCCCACGAAATGCAGACACAGAGTGCGAGAATCTAGGGTTGTCCACCCTAAAATATTGTAATTTAATATAGAATGTGTCGGCCTACCCATGGTTCGCAAACCATGGGGATGTATAAATAGAGCGAGGCTCTAAGTGTAGGAGGAAGTTTTTAGTCTTGGTCTTAAGCGATATGGGTTTTGAATAAGGAATTCGATCTGATTCTGTAAGTCTGAGTCTTGGGTTGTAGGAATAGGAAGAGACTCTACAGCTATGTGTGCAGAGGCCTGGTAGAGTCTGCAACTGTGTGTGCAGACCCCTGCTGCTAAGTGCGCAGGGTGGAGTTGGGATTATAATCAAACAAAGGTTTAATAAAAGTTAAATTGATTCTGAAATATTGTGCATTTGCTCATAGATCTGTATGTTTATGCTTCTGTTATATTTTTATGCATCTCTTTACAATTTATGATTGCATGCACTTGTTATGAATGTTGAATGATTAGAGAGAATACCAGGCCCAAAAAATTAACTCAGATCTATAATACTAACATGGTAAGAGCAACGGATCTAGATGGCACCTCTTCATGCTCTTTACATAGCTATGAGAAGGTTAGATGGTTGCACGGAGTAGCGCAAGCATGCAGGATCAGTTCGCAAACTTCCCAGCCTTCATCAAGGCATGCCTAGGGTGTGGAAACCTAGTTCTTGCACCCTCCCATACTACCTCGGGTGAGACCTAAGTCTGCACACGATGGAATGTTGCCAAAAGGGCCAGTAGTTTCGGTAGTTGTTTGGCGAAATCACTTCTGAACCTTGGTCAGGCCCCAACAAGCCAAGAAATTTTTCCGTTGCTGGGACTGGGATCTACCTAAGGTGTGTTTGATGTCGGAACACTAGAACCCCACAAAGAACGAAATTTAAGAGTGATTCGATCAAAAGCTTCACGAGTTCGTGACACAGGAAAATAAAATTCCATAGATATCCAAGAAAAGGTGGCTGGATCGCTATGTATATATGGAAATCCATAAGATATTCTTCGCGTCCTTCTCTTCTAAATTGTACGAGTGGATTGCGAGGCTAGCCGATAGCGAGGGAAGGTATAAGCTTGATTAACTGATAGTGTGGACTTCAGAGTTAGTGCACAAACTAGAGACATCAGAAGATAAGATCACATGAGCTATGGACCATTGGCTCGACTGGATACTAGGGAGATTTATCACTGAGTTTGTGGTAGACACGACCATGAGCTATAACAAAATAGAACAACATTTTCTCAATGGACCATGAGGTAGGTATGTTAAATCCCTGAAAACCTAGATTAAAAGGTTGTTATGTGAAAAAAGGGTGATGTGAATACATTAATGTTAGAAACGACACAAAGTGGAAGGATCTACAAAGGAACTGAGGGATTAGGAAATAGTCCTTTAATTTCACCTTCGCAAGAGAGCGAGGAAGAGTGTGCTCAAGTTTCTCCAAGAAGTGTGGTTAGTTTGATAAGGCAGAGCATTCCATAGTTATCACCTCCACTTACGCCATCACCTGCTTCACCTACTTCACCTCCATCTTCATCCACCCCACCTCCCCCACCCCCACGGTTCAGCATGGCAAGCGTGATCAAGCTACCCATATTCAGAGGAGCAGGGAATGAGGATCTAGACCAGTTCTGGTTCGTGGTAAGAGTAGTGTGGGAAGCACAAGGGGTCACGGATGACAACATTAAGAAGGCCACATTGTTAGGCGTACTGGAGGATCGCGCTCTAACATGGTATATCAAGCACTCGAATGATCACCCAAATGCAGGAATAGCAGAGATCTAGAATGTACTGAATAGAGAATTTAGCCAGCTGAAATTAGAGACACAGTCAATCATCAGATTTAAAGAGATCGTGATGCTTCTAGGCGAGACCCCCTAGGATCTAGATAAGAGATTGAAGAGTACGATCTGCGAGGCTAATATGATGCTAATGGATGCACAACACCGTGCATTATTTGTGGTGTCTTTGACACCACACCTGAGGAAAACGTTGTCACAACAGAAGCTTTCAACCCAGGCTGAAGCATTGGAAATGGTGATGAGGTTGCATGAAACACCGATATAGGATATGGGTTGGGAGTCAAACAAATCCATGCGCAACTATAGAATGTATGCTTGGAGATGTGGAGTTTGAAGTAGGATAGGGCACCACAGCTAGAGGTGTGCGAAGAAGTGTGGTGCATAAAATGCAAAGGCCAGGGCCATGACAAAGAACATTGTCTAATATTCGCGAACTACTTGGTAGGAGAGGGACCAATGCCGTTGAGACTAGAGGCACAGGCAGGGCCAAGTGCGAGACCTGACAGATAGGAGGAAAGCACATGACAGACAACTATCATCTGTTGTAGAAGTATACACAAACTCCGCAGCAATTGTTTTGTAATTTTTTAGATCAGTGGGCCACGATGAGCGTACTTGTCGAAGCTATGAGTTAATGATGGATTGTACCCCAACCTATTGAATGCAGACAGAAACGTGAGTCCTCGGCCCAACGATGGGAATGGCGCATGGTGAATATCAAGGGCGAGGTCAAGGATGAGGGGGAATGGGGCCAAGAAGGGGCCATGGACAGTTAATTTGTTACAATTGCAGAGGACCATGGCACTACGCCCGCGATTGTACCAACCCAACGAGAATATCTTGTTCGTATTGTTCTTAGTTTGATCATGAAATGGTATACTATCCTACGCTGATCACACAGATGAGTGAGAAAGGGGTACTATAGCTTACTCTGACTCAGAATATCCAAAATATGAGGTCTGAACCCCACGAAGAAGACCCCAACATGAACATGATGCTCAGAAGTTGTGCAAACATAGGCAAAGATAAGGGGAAGCAGGCTAAGGGAGATACATGGGTTCACAAGATGACTATAAAGGAACATGAGTTTGACTTGGAACGTGCAAAGGAGATGTTTATGGAAGCTAAGAAGAGCTTCATGAAGGTTACTACTTCAGGTAGTAAGGATCAACTAGAGCTAGGAATGAATCCTTCTAAGCTTACTACTTTTTTAGAGACATGCATGAAATTGTTGTGTGATAATAAGGTGGTTAAAGGACTACAGGAGTTGATAACTAGGCGTGTAGGGTCAAGGGAACCGCGTGTAGTCTAGAAGCTAGGAAAGCATGCATTGCACACTTGGAGGGAAATGAGATTGATGACGCAGATTGGCGAATATGAAATGGATTCGATAACCCTAGACGTGCGTTCGGACATGAATGTGTTACCAAAGAAGATGTGGGAACACATGGGCAGGCCTGCATTACAATGGTCCCCCATTCAATTGCAAATGGTGAACCAATAGAAATTTTTTCCCATGGGGAGATTGCAAGGTTTAACAGTGGATATCGAAGGCGTGAACATGCAGACAAACTTTGAAGTGATAGATTGTTGATGATAGCAATCCTTATCCTGCAGTGCTAGGAATAGATTGGGCCAGTGATATGAATGGAGTCATCAATCTAAAGAAGCAAAAGATGATATTCAAGGAAAAGTCCCTACATGTAGTAGTTACACTAGACCCAGCTGAAGGAGTGCCCTACATTGAACTCATGTGCAATAATGGAAGCGACAATGAGCTAGAATATATCTATAATATAACTACGCGAGATCAGGACTGGGTGAATCTGACTGCAGATGGAAGGATCTTATGGGAGCACAAAGGTTCCTACACCTCGGATTCAGAAGAAGAAGAAAAATGCTGGCATAATCAGTTGAACGAAGTAACAATGCTAAACTGCAACATGATGACTAGATCATTGTGTTGCGTAACAACCCAAGCCTGAGATCTACCAACATATGATGGATTGATAGTGGTGGATGAATTCTTGAGAAAGTTTGAGAGAATAGTACCAAAACAATAGCGTTCGATGCATTATGTGTTGGTGGGAAACACATCAAGGAAATTTTGAAAACTGGCGCGGCTACAAAAGGATGATGCAGCTACAATTTGGGAAACCAGAATTACGACTAGCAGATAAATACGATGGACGTGATGAACCACGCATGCACCTCGCAAAATGGACCAAGACCTATGGAGAAGAACCTTAGCCTGAATGGGTACACTTATTTTATCATACCCTGAATGTCATACCCATGAATTGGTATACCAAGACGGAACTCCGACATGGTATGGGCGAATGAGATGTATTGTGCGAGGGATTGTTGTTAACATTCACATTTGAAGACCAATGGTTGGATACTGTTGACGACATGCTGCAAGCTGTGAAAGCCACCATCTTCAAAATACCACAGGAACCATAGGAAGTATTTCAACCAGCATGGGAAACCCAGTTAAGCTGTGCCCTAGAATGTTATAACGTATAAGTAGAAGAGGATGATGACGACCCCCGAAAAATTAATATTCTAGAAACTGAAGGGTGTCGTGAAGTTTGAGGACCATCAATTGAGGACCCCGACATCACTGCGCCACTAAAAACAAAGCAAGTAAACATTGGTATAGACGCGGAGACGAAGTACACAACACTTGGGGACTACTAGGATGATGCTACGGTAGATAAGGTTTCCGAGTTACTCCGCGAATATCAAGATTTGTTCCCGACCAAAATCACAGGCTTAAATGGGATCATTGGCGATTTAAGGATGATGAAGATCACTTTGAAACCAAATGTGAAGCCAGATAAATAGCGACCTTACCATTTGAATCCAAACTATAAAGAAAAGATCCATGAAGAATTAGACAAAATGTTTGCAGCTAGAATTATTGAACCAGTGAAAGAATCTAACTCGGTGAGTCCTATGGTAGTACAGGAGAAAAACCAGAAGGGTGAAATTAGAATCTGCCTAGACCTCAGAAAGCTTAACGACGCCTGTGTTCATTATCCATTCCTGACACCATTTACAAATGAAGTATTGGAGAATGTTGGTAGACAGGAAGCTTACTCATTCACGGATGGCTTCTCATGGTACCATCAGAGCAAGATCACACTGAAAGATAGGAGCAAGACAACCTTTGCAACCAAATGGGGTTGTTTTCAATACATCGTTATGCCCTTTGGACTCAAGAACACACCAATGATATTTTCGCGCATAGTGGTGGCTGTGTTCAAAGAATACATCCACAAGTTCTTGAAAGTATATCTAGATGATTAGATTGTATTCGGGTTAGTTAAACACCATATATCGAGCTTACAATTGATGTTAGATACTTGCTGACAACACTAGATTGCGCTGAATCTTAAGAAGTTCACCTTCTTAGTCCCCTTCGGGAATCTACTTTTCCATGTGGTTTGTAAACAAAGCCTGATGGTTGACCCTGTGAAGATTTTCATTATTCTCAATCTGGAAGCACCACAAAGTGTCAAACATCTACGCATCATGTTGGGGCACACTGGTTACTAGAAATTTTATTAAGAGCTATGCACAAATCATAGCACCAATGGAACATTTATTGAAAAAGTACACTACATATTGTTGGAATGATGGTTGTAAGAAAATTTTGGATTTTCTCAAGGAAAAAATGGCATCCGTCCCATTTTGGTCTTCCGAAAATGGGACATCGAATTTCATGTACATGTTGATGCATCGTGTATTGCGCTAGGTGTTGTACTTATGCAGGAAGGCATGGAAGGCATGGATCACCTGATCGCAACGAGTCAGTGGCTATCCAAAGCCAAAAAGAACTATTCTACAACTGAGTGCAAATGATTGGTAATGGTATACGCGCTTCAGAAATACCACCACTATCTACTTGGTGTCCACTTCAAGATGTATACTGATCATTCCCCGTTGAAATACCTGGTGAACAAGTTTGTGCTGGGGGGGCGCATATGAAAATGGTTGTTAATGTTTCAAGAATATGACTTTGAGGTCATCGTAAAGCTGAGATGCCTAAATGCAGGACCAAATCAGCTATCACTAATTAAGACCGGCGAGGAGCCAACAAATTTGGAGGAAGGACTAATTGATGCACAGGTCTTTGTCATGCATGTCACATACATCTAATTTAAAGATATAATACATTTCTTAACCACAGGGACTAGGCCGCAAGAATATTTAGTCCAGCAGAAGAAAGAATCGATGGTACACACAATGGATTTTTCAGTCATCGCGGGGCACCTCTACAAAATGGGGAATGATGAGATATTATGAAGATATGTACCTGAATTTGAATAAGGATAGATCCTCATGGAAGCACATGGAGGGGCTACAAGAGGACACTATGGGGGACGGGTGATGGCACATAATATTCTTCGTGCTAGGCTATGGTGGCCAACCCTACATCAAGATTCGAAAGCATACTATCAGGCTTACGATGTATGTCAATGAACTGGGAAACCATCACAAAGGGATGAGATGCCACTCAATCCATAGATGACATTGCAGCCTTTCAAAAAATGGGCAATAGACTTTGTGGAGCCAATCAAACTGTAGGGGAAGATGGGTGCATGCTACATCATCACTGCGACATAGTACTTGACTCAATTAGTGGAAGCACAACTGGTTAAGGACTGCATGGTTGCCACAGTTGTGAAATTTTTGTTTGATAACGTGTTGACATGGTTTGGATGCCCGAAAATTTTAATGAGTGACCGCAGAACACACTTCCTAATGAAACTATTAGCACATTCACCAAGGAGTTCCATGTGTATCATCAGCAAGTACATCGTAACATCTGCAATTTAATGGGACAGTAGAAGCATTCAACAAGATTATGGCTACTACACTGACCAAAGTATGTAACTCATAGCGAAACGACTAGGACTTGTGCATACCTATCGTATTATGAGCATATAGAACCACATGCAAGAAATTGACAGGTCAGACACCTTTTAGGTTAGTCTATGGCACAAAAGCAGTCATGCCAATGGAATACATCATACCTAGTTTGTCAGTAGCAGCAATGGCAGGCATGTCAGACTATGAAGCCTTGGAAGAGAGGCTCGCGCAATTAGAAGAACTTGAGGAAGAACGGTTTTTGGTGGCATTCCATCAACAAGTACAAAAACAACGCGAGAAAGCTTGGCACAATTTCCATATCAAGTTGCGCACATTCAAGTTAAATAATTTAGTGTTGCTCTATGACAACAAGTTTGGAAAATCTTCTGGAAAATTCAAAATGCATTGGTTAGGACCATATGTGGTAAAGGAGGTCACAGGTGGAGGTGAGATTCAGCTAGTCAAACTTAATGGAAAGCCCTTCCCAAGAAGAGTAAATGGCAGTCACCTAAAGCCCTAAATAGGTGGACCAACTGTCTGACTAACCGACCCAAGCACAATCTTCGCAACCCAACAAATTGGAAAAAGGTGCGAGACTATAAACACAGGTACTAAAAGCCAGTATCCAAGTAGAGAACCAAGTTAGATGCAGATGATTCTGAAGTAGAAGCAGATCTAGAAAATGACAACATGGGGATTTGCAGACCTTCACAACACACAAGCACAGTTGGATGGACTTCATGCAAGGATCACCAAAGTAGCCGAGTGACTCAAGACAAGTCACGATGATTGTGTTGGGAGCTTGTTGGGTAGCAGAGCCCCCCGTAGCAGGTTTTTGGGGCCTAAAGCCGAGTTTTGGTCAATGTAATGTAAATACCCTGCAAAATGCGGGCGCAGAGTGCAAGAGTTTAGGGTTGTCCGCCCTAAAATATTGTAATTTAATATAGAATGTGTCGGCCTACCCATTGTCCCTAGACAATGGAAATGTATAAATAGAGCTAGGCTCTAAGTGTAGAAGCAAGTTTCTAGTCTTGGTCTTAAGTGATATGGGTTTTGAATAAGGAATTCAATCTGAGTCTGTAAGTTCGAGTCTTGGGTTGTAGGAATAGGAAAAGGTTCTACAACTATGTGCACAGAGGCCTAGTAGAGTCCGCAGCAATGTGCATGGACCCCTGTAGCTGAGTGCACAGGGTGGAGTTGGGATTGTAACTGAACAGAGGTTTAATAAAAGATAAATTGATTTTGAAATATTGTGCATCTACTCATAGATTTGTATTTTTATGCTTGTGTTATATTTTTATGCATCTCATTACAATTTATGATTGCGCACACTTGTTATGAATGTTGAATGATTGATGAGAATATCAGGCCCACAAATATAAGTCATATCTATAAAAATAACATAGTAAGAAAAAGGGATCTAGACAACGCCTCTTTGCGCTCTTTATAGAGCTATGACAAGGTTAGATGGCAGCGTGGAGCAACACAAGCATGCAGGATCAGTAAATGAACGTCCCAGCCTTCCTCAAGACAACCCTAGGGTGTGGAAACCTGGTTCTTGCACCCTCCCATACTACCTCAGGTGAGACCTCAGTTCGCGCACCATAGACTGTTTCTAAAAGGGCCGGTAGTTTCGAAATTTGTTTGGCTAAATCACTTCTAAACCTGGGTTAGGCCCCAACAAGCCAACACTTGGAGGAGAGGAATTTTAATAGAAATATTTTTTAGTTCCTCTACAAGATCAAAATATGGATAAATAATTGGTTTAGATATTTTTAACCTTTCGGGGAACGAGGTAGAAATGATTATGAGTTTTTTAGGGTCTTTATGTTCTTCTGTATCTCCTCCTTATTTTATTTATGTGTCAATCCCAATTGATGGTATATGTGTAGGTGCGATTTCTAGCTCAATTGATGGGTGGTATATGTTTTCTTCAATGGTGATGATGCATCTTGACCTCAATCTAAACTCATTACATTCCTTTTGTTCAATCTCATAGTCCGAGCTTTTGACAATCTGCACTAGCTGAACCAGTCTATTATTGGGATTCAGATTCAGTTGAGATGGAAATCGAGAATGCAGAAGTGGTTGAAGAATTTATTGTAATTGATATGGGGCTAATAATGTAGGTTGAGGTTGAGGACTTGTCCCCATAGGTGTATTGGATATCCCCAAAGGCCACTACTAATTTAGAGACCAGTTCGGATTCTGAGAAGTAGAGGTAGGCCACTGGGATGGATATGGACTACCTTGCCAAATAGGAGTAAAGGGAGAATTTGGCCAGCCATTACCCAGAAAGGACTGAGTTGGCCAAGGTGTCATAGGGAATGGCTGGGATTGCCAATTTGAGTAAGGTGACTGGCCTTGCCATGATGCCTTTGGGTTATGTTGTTGATTAAATAATGAAGAAGGAAAGAATTGGGATGTGTCTTGTGACATACCTGTGGGTTTGGCCTGCCACTGTCAACACTGGTTCATTAAGTATACTGGCTCTATCTCTTCTTTTGCTTCTTTGAAAATTTCTTTCAGCCCTAGAAGTGATGGACATTGCTCAGTGGCATGATTCTTGGTGCAGATGGTGCATGTTTGGACCATGTCCAATGGACACTCCCATTGGTTGTGCTTCTTCTTGCAGTATGGGTAGAAAATGGCCAAGTTTTATTCTTCTAAGGCTTGTTTCTATTTAATCTGCAGGACATCCATTTGCATTTTAAGGGTGCCCAATATGTCTGTCTTGAAGTCTTCCAGGAGGTTACTGATTTCCATTCTTGTTATGCCTCTACTGTGTGGTTTACATCCACTGGTCATAGGATCTCGGCTTCCTAACCTGGTGCCTGTGCTACCTCACAAACAGCTAATACACAAGAGAACGATTTCATCATAATCTTCTTGAGACATATCTCCTTTCCCCATCAAATTTAGAGTTTTGATCCATTCTTCTTTCATTCCCTTAATTAATATAGCTCCCAAGACTTCTTTTGGTAAAGTGGTGTGATGAGATCTCTTCAAATTATAGTGAAACCATTCGACATATTCTTCTAGAGTTTCATTATCCTTTGTAGTCATCTTAAAGATTTCATCTTTTAATTCCATAGCCTTGCAAAAGTCTTGGTATCTTGTGAGGAAAGAAGTTTTCATGTCATCCCAAGAGTTAATAGTATGTTTGCCTAAACCCATGAACCACCTCAAAGCTACTCCTTTTAGAGTAGAAGGGAGTTCAATTTTAGTTTTGATGGTTAGTCGTATAGTCATATCCTTTGTAGAGGACATCAAACTTGAATAAGAAGGCATCTGGATCCTCTATGATCATCCTATGAAACATTGTGATGCCTTTCAAGGGAATAGATTGCATCGGGGCATTGGCCACTTGGTCGACTATGGGGTATTCCATTATCGAGGTCTGACCTTGAGGTGGTAGATTGTCATTTGATAAAAAATGTGCCAATATCCTTCAGGTATTTTAGGGGGTGCTATTTGAGCAAGTGGAGGATTCACAATCCGTGTTGGTTTTGCAGCACTATCTAGATCTGGGATCACAGGAGATCCTTGTAAAGATAGTTGAGGTCCTACCTTAGCAGTTCCACTAGTTTCTCCCTTTTCTTCTCTTAAGTTGCATGATTTTCCCTCTTGTAGAGGATCAAAATGTAAATTTGTTGTAACCTAAAAACTCTGTTCATATCCTCCAATTTGGCTATGAATCTCAGCATAGGCTACATATGGTGAGCATGCTGCCTGAGGGATTATAGTAGGTCTTTTTCCAGAGACAGTCTGAAATCCTACTAATGCTTGAGACTCTACTTTTCTTATGATTTCGTCTATAAAAGTTTTTCTCCCAAGGCTCACCGATCCCTTGGGTTTTTCAGATCTAGGTGGGAGGTTTTGATCTTTTTCTATCTTTTTATTCCTAATCATTCATAAAAAATATATTTCTATTTAACCTCTATGCATTTACTGCAAAGTAGGTTGGTGAGCAAGCACTTCACTTGTTGGTTACACAGGTTCTTACCTCTCGTTTTTAAAACCAATTCTTTTACAACAAGATAAAAGGAAATCACATTGAAACACTCTCCTTGACAACGATGCCAAAATGTTGGTACACTAAGATGTCTTATTACAATCAATCTTAATACCTACATTAATCATCAACCCAGGGAAAGTATTTTTATTTCAATAGTGTCAGCATTGTATATGCAGTGAATTCAGAGGTTAATTTATGTTGGAATCTTTGCAATTGATAATATATATTTCTCTAAATTCAATCCAAACAATTTTGAAAGGAATTCATAACACACTTTCAAATCTACTTAATCTACTCTCTAAGAAACTGAATTAGAATGCAAATAGAAGGGATCACACTTGGAAATATAACTAGTATTATAACTAATTCATTTAACATGAAGGAAAGATATAACAATTGAAAAACAAATAACCATATAAATATCTCATGAAAGCACTCAACTCTAGCATTGAAATCTATGGTAGTGTTACTTAGAATGAACGGAAATATAGTGTTGGAATTAACATAACCAATTGAATAAAGAGAATAACGTATATGTAACAAATAGATAAATCTAGAATCTTGACTGAACATCAAATGCAAATCAGAATCATCAATCCTCATAGTAATCAAAATGATGCTAATATTTATGAACTAACAATAATAAACAAGCATACAAGTAAACATAAATGATCATAACACAATTGAATCAATAGATCCTATATTGACTAGGCCTAAAGTCTCCATAAGTCCCCGTTGTTATATATTCAGAATATGATTATGAATTAAATGCAGTCTTCTTCATGAAAATCAATAATAGAGTTACAACATCACCATGATGAATGTAACATATGTCCAAAAGAATAGTTATAATATGTGAATTCCTAAAGTAGTTGTTCATTTCGCCTTACGAATTTATATAACATTTGGAAAAGTAAATAGATAGAAGTGAATCATCAGGATTAGGGGATCCAGATGATTTCACAACACTCAATCTCATTTCATCATGAAATAACATTGGTTGTCTTGGTCTTCTATTGTCTTTTGTACTAAGGACGCTGTCTTTTTTTCCTTTACTAGTTGTTGTTGTTCTCTTGATTGAACAACAACCATCTAATCCACGTCCCTAGATATAAATATAGTGAAAGTCAGTTTTTCGTGCCCAAATCTATCTAATTTGTTACTAATCGATTTTACCCAGCTTCTGTTGTTGTTTCCTTTATTTTTATCCATAAAACGAAGATAAACATGTGAATACAAATGCTTAATTAAGTTATTTACGAGGAGAAAACATACCTCTTCCTCGGCCCAACAGTGCTCACCTCACAATGTTTTTGCAAATAGGTGTGAGGGTTGCTTTAACAATAATTTTTGGTTTTTTTCCATTTTTTATGGTGTATTTGGTAGCATATGAGTCCCAAATCCACTTTTTTTGTAGTTGGTTGCATCCTACAAGAAGGTATAAAAACAAAGAATGATATTAGTGGTTAAACATGGACCAATAAAACATTGAATTATATGAAAGCAATGCATAAACAAAACTTGAAACAAAAAAAAAAACTAAAAAACTTGAAACGAGAAAATGAAGTTGAAAAAATCAACAAAGTAATTGGAAAAGGGTCCTCTTTATTGATTTCCGGTAGTGAAAGAGTTACAAATGAATTTCAAAGACACTTGAAGGGAGTTTCTTGAGAAATGGTGCTCAAATATCTTAACAAGGATTTCCCCTTCTCAATCATTTTTGCAAACTATTGATCTCTTAAAAAAGCAAAGAAAACTCTCTCAATGGTGGAATATTCTTAAATTAGTATGCTTGATTTATTTGGAGCAATTTTGGTAGTATAACAATGCATACCTTATTCTTCTTCATTGACTCTCCATACTCTCACATTAATAAATTTTGATATCTCTCCTCTCTCTCCTTTGGCTCATCAATGAGGTTTTTTGGCTCATAGGTGAGATGAGCGCTACCATTCTCCTTCAATTAAGGCTTCTCGATCCTTAAGGTCTGAATGGCTAGCCCTATCATGTCAATATTTTGAGTATTCTTCAAGAAAATGTGCATTTCAAGATGTCGACTGAGATTTTCTCATGAATATTGAAGAAAAATATGAGAGGGTGCATTAAAATGTATTTGGAGCACCCGCAAGGGTTGATTTTTTAAACAAAATTTAGGAAACCTTTTAATTTTTTCCTTTCATAATGTTTTCAGCTCAAAATGTGTCCATTGTACATGTTTCTTGCTGACTCTTAGTGCCTTTTGCTATGTGTTGGTGCACTAAGATGACTTTATAAATCAATCTTAGTCCTACATTAATATGTCAACCTAGGATTCGTTTTTCTGTTTCAAGGTTGTAACAATTTCCTGCGCGATAACCATCAGAGATTGGAATGCAAGTAATTAATCCTCAATCCGACCTAATCATTGCAGAAATAAACAATTACTTAAAAAATCATTACTTTTAAAAATGCATAACAAGAATTATTCCATGATTCAAAATTGGAAAGATAAATCAATTGCAAACTACTTTTAAACAAATATATTAATCCAATATACTAGTGCTAAAAGGAAACCAACCCAAATAATCAAATGCACACCTATTAAAGGAAATTAATCAAATCATGCTAATAACAAGGAAAATTCAAAGCTAGAAGTAATTGTAGAAAGCATATAAAGAGGAAACAACAATCATATATAAAACTTAATTTTTGTAAATTATAAAAATGATATTAACCAAGATATAAGACTTAATATAATTCAACCTTTAGAAGGAACAACACTATAAATCTTGGTAGTAAAGTATAAAAATCATAATACAAATGAGCAGCAGGTCTTCTAGTGACCGAGCCCAAAGCCTTTAAAAGAAACTGCTATAGAAATTCAATACATGGATTTAATGTGAAACCTCAAGTCCTTCATTAACTGTCAAAAAGGAATTACAAAATCACTTCAACCCTTAAGGTTCAATCCGCGTTCACAATCTTGCTATAATTTTACAGTGATTACAAAAGTTAATTTTCTTTTTGATTTACTAGTGTTATATATCTTCTATGAAATTCTAGCAAAATCAAAGCTTATCCTAAGGATCATAAGATCCTCAGGATTGCTCCACTGAACAATCATATTTCGACATCAATTTTGTATTTTGCCTCCCACCTTTAGCGTGGTCCACACAGCTATAACAACAACATATTCCTTTCATGGAATTTTTGTCTTATCCAAAAGGAACAACAGTTGTCCAATCCAGTCATTCTATGCATAAACAAGCAAAAACTTAGGCTTTTAATACTAAAAGCATGTAATTTGTTCATACTGCTTTTTATTTATTTTTCACGGTCTTTCTTTGGGAATGTGCTTAATACGAGTGTAAATTCATGAAAACCATATGATTAATCAAGTAAATGAGGAGGAAAAACATACCGTTTCCATGGCACAACATACTCCCTGGCTTAACTTTTTTCATGTCCACATGCAATAAGATAATTAAGATGCGGTTGAGTCAGAAAATAGGCAAGATATATTTCTTCCTTGTAGACTCGAAAACCATTTTTGTTTTTAGGTACTGCAAAGACTTGGCCTTTCTAATATTCTGATACCTCATAATTATAATGATACCGATAAGGAGGATACCAAATAATACAGATTCTATAATGAAATCCAATCTAAGTAGGACCCTCACTTAGGACAATGTTACCATAACAGGCAAGTCTAGCTACAACTACCTTAAATTTTATGTAACCAAAGGTTCTTGGTTTCTGACACTCTTGGGAGAGGCAGTCCATATTTTCTTTGTAATCAGGAGAGCTACTTATCTAATGTCTTTGAAATATCCAAACCTGACTTGATAACATTTGTGTGGATGGGGCCCAAGGTAGACACAAACCCTTCTTTTCCATAAACCTTTTGTGTTATACCCAGATCTGTAGGGGCATTGTAGGTTCACATCTTACCCAAAGATCTAGTCCACTTTCTCTCCTCTGGAAACTATCATGAGCCTTAGCCCATTTGAGCTGGTTTTTGGCGAAGGAGAGGAAGCCTGGAACTATAGATCCCTGAGGAAGGGGCTAGGATTGGCATCCCTGACATCTTCCAAGAAAAAGTTGTGCAAATATAATTCACATAGAAAATGTTTTACATCCTTGGTATAATTTTTACAACATTTAATAAAATCGGGAGTAGAACTAAACTCAAAAGGATGACCAACTCTAATAGCCTTAACTTTTAACAGCAAATATAGTTCAAGAAAAAAAGTGCATGGTTTGTAGTAGGTGACCTTCAGGCTAGTACATATGAATAAACATAACAAATAATTTTGATTTTCTCCAAATCTTTCTGATACTGTCCTTGTACTTCTTCCACTTTCTTCCATTTTGCTCTGAGGCTAACATAGGTCTCATCCCCTATTGTAGTCAAGTCATTCAATTTTTTTAGTAACTCCTAATATTTATTCAAAGGCACAACATCTTATTGATGTTTTTGTAGTACTTGTTGTAAGTCTAATAATTTTGTCTTCAGTTTTCGAATAACAACATCTACTACCAAGGGGGTATAAGGAGGTATGTCCTTCGTCTGAGTAGTCTTGCTACTAGTTCCTACCAACTCTATTTGAATGGCTATTTCCATTGTTGACAGGAACACAGAGGTTTGTATGAAGATGTGTTTGAACAATTGTTTCTACTGTTGACACAAGAACACAGAGGTCTATTTGAAGGTCTGTTTGAGTAGCTGTCTCTATTACTTCCATAGAAGAACATAAATCTATTTGAGTTTCTATCAAACTAGTAAAAGCATCCTCTGTTTGAGTCCCTACTAAAAAAGTGATAATGTTTTCCAATCTTATTCTAGTGGAATTAAGGAAATTCTCACTATAGGTTCCTATTGATTTTGACTCTACTTCCTTATTATAAGATTTCTTAGAGTCTTTTAGCCATTTCCTAAGCTACTTGGTTTTTCTTTTCAATTTATCATTTTTATTATTCATCAATTCCAACTTGTGATCATCTCTCTTATTTTTCCTTATAATGGGCTTCTTCACTGGGGAAGAAGGACTAGTCATAACATTTTAAAAATAGGAGTAGTTTCAAAATTGTCAGAGCCATGTTCGAGTAAGACTGTGTCTCCTAAATTGGTTTCTAACTCGTCAGCATTGCCAGGGTCTAGTTCAAGTGAGGTTGTATCACCAGAACTAGCTTCAGGCTCCTCAATGTTATTAGGGTTTTGTTCAAGTGGTGTTGTATCCATTTAATTAGCTTCACGCTCCTTGGTTTCAGCTACATAATTTTTTTTTCCTTCCAATTCTTGTGTATCTTTGTCATTTCCATAAGAGGGTAATGTCTTTGTATAGTGAGAACTATGAGGAGAAGTGGAAGGGATAGGAGTAGTGACTTTTTCTTGTGAATTCTCAAATTTGCCTATCTCCTCAAAAAGCATTCCCAAATTTTCCAAGACCCGAGCTGCTTCTTCTTCTTAATCCTGAGGAACATCAACTCATTGGTTATCAAGGGATTCAGGGGTGATCTCACCTCATCTATGGCTACATTAATGCTTCTCCTTTGGATTATTTGCTTATATTGTCTTCATTTAACATGAATGGATTTCAAGACAAGGGATTTCCTTTTTCATCCCCTTTTTGGGGCTTGTAACTCTGTATTCTGATGTTCCTCCTCAAGCTAGGCATTTTTAGGGATTCCTTCTAGGGATGGTACATTAGAGATTATAAAATTATCCTAGGTTAGATGCAATTGAGATAATTCCCTGGTGACTATCAATTTGTTCAAACCATTATGACTGACTATAGCCTGTGGGATTTTATATTTACTCAATCTACTATAAATTTCATGTAATAACGAGTTCAGAAAAATGGAAAATTGACTACTATATTTTGTTTTAATGCTACTAACAATTTAAGGTGTCGGGGCCTTACCACATCATGGAACTTGTTGCAAGTGATGTATTTCTTGATGATGTTTGCAAGTTCACACCATGGCTCACTCAAAGATGCAGGATAAATACCTTTTCCATTATGAACTAACTCCTCGCCAGGTTCCTTGAATAATTCTACAACTTCATGGAGTGCCATGTGATTTTATTCTCATTTTACGCCTTATGTAAGGAGGCCTGTGACCTCTACCAAAATAGATTCAGTCACTGCTATGGTCCTACTTTTGATAATTGTGATGTAATTCTATAGATTCTACAAGAATTCTAGAGAGATAGCATCATTAAAACCTTGCAGTCAAGCAAGATATTGTGCCCATCCTACACATTCTAAAATATCTCAAGCTTGCGTGGTGATTTGTAATAGTGTAGGCTCACTAGGAATAGAGGTTCCACCCATACCTGCTATTTCCCGAGGACAATATGCAAACCTGCATGCACTATTGAATCCCACAATTCTCATAATGAAACATCATAAACTACATGCAGGAGTATAAGGAATAAAAGCTAAATATAGAATCTCAGTAATAATATCCTATCATATCGACAAGTACAATGGCTATTCGTTAATTGTGCACCTTCACATTGTCATAATGTATGATCATCCCCCTTTAATAGGAAAAAGAGTTACCATGGCCTTTGAAGGATGTGGAAGGGAAAAAAGGCGTGCCGCATCATTAATACAACAAAAAGTTCTTAGAGTAGTCGTATAGACAGAATTAAATGCAATGAATGCACATCCATATGATTCGTCAGAGAGGATCATGAGAAATAAAGCGTATGAACTAGAAATCATGGAAAGATATTTTCCTTTTGGATTATGTGCAACGAAATCTAATGAAACGTTGTTTTAAATTTATTTTGCTAATGTTGGATGATCGGATAATGCTGACATGGTTCATAATATGCCGCCCATACTAGTTATTAAGGATATAATCATTAATCAAAGGTGTTTTCTCCCTTTTTATTTAATGAACAAGAACTAAGGACATAGTGAGAGTTTCACAACTTCAAAGTATACCTCAATAGCATAGGTAAAGCCACTGCTACCAGTAGGCATTCAAAGCCTCGACATGGTTTCCTTTTAACCCATAAGTAAGCCAATATCCCTAACTTAAACAAATGATTTCCTTCAAAAATGACATTGTTATTGCATGATGACTAGATAGTAACAATGCCACTCACTGGATCATAACAAAGTGAACAAACCAACTCGTAATGAGACCCCCTGTCCTTTGACATTTTAGTGTCACAAGGCCATTACCCCGGTGTGGTAGCCATAATGGGAATGTCACTCATGTTACTTTCCTATGATCATGGTAGGCTGGCTCGTGATGAGACCCCCTATCCCTTTTTTGAGAAAAATTAGCTTAACACATTTCCAAATTTATTTTTATTTTTGTTTCTTCCTTATTTTTTTTTTTAGAAGTTAGGGGAGGCTCATCAACTCCTTAAGATTCAGGGATGGTGTAAGAAGTAAAAAAAATGCCAAGAATAAATATGCCTTAGATTCTTCATCATATTTTTTAAGGAAACCACCATTTGAATGTGTAATAAAAGAAAAAATAGTATGGTGGGGATAAATCATTAATAGTTTATAATGTATACAAAAAATAGACATAAGCATGGATATTCATAGATCAAGCATGTCAGATTTAAAAAAAATATATATTCACCAAAATGCTAAGAATCATGATTATTTAAATATTACCTCTTTTAAGGATTTAGATCGAACTCATAACCAAAAGGAATAACCAACATGGAATGATAGTAATGGAAGCAACAATCATTCATGGCAATGGATCAACAATTTGTTCTTTTTGTCAAAGGGGGCATAAAATGTTTCATTCAAAGAGGGGATAGCAAATGCTTTTTGGAAAATGGAAAATCAATTTTTTCTTTAGGAATGGAACAAAATTTTTTTCTTTTAAAATGGAATAACATTGTTTCTTTTAGAAGGGAATAGAAATTGTTTCTTCGAGAGGGGAACAACAATTGTTTCTTTGAGAAGGGAACAACAATTGTTTCTTAAGGAAGGGAACAACAACTATATATTTGAAAAGGGAACAACAACTGTTTCTTTGAGAAGGTAAAAACAATTGTTTCTTTGAGAAGGTAATGACAATTTTTTCTTTGAGAAGGGAACAACAATTATGTCTTCGAAAAGGGAACAACAATTGTTTGTTCGTAAAGGGAACAACATTTGTGATGAAAGAACAACAACTATGTTTCAAGGGGAAAAACAATCGATTATAAAAAAATGTTTGTATCAAAATTTGAGTGTACTAAATAAGAAAAGAAAGAACAAAAATTCTCAACCATTTTCAAAGAAAATATGTACATTATTTACAATGCAAAAAGAAAACAATTTTTTTATGGAAATGAAGTTGTCGGGTTACCATCCCCTACGGTTATGATTTGGAGAGTAAGATCATTGCTTAGCTACTAATAGAAAGAATCCTTTGTGAGTGGCTGGTGATAAAGTCACAACCCATTTCCATTCACTAGAAATGGATCACCGAACCCGTCAATAGTGATTAAAGTTATGGTTCCATTACTATGCACTTATTGAATCTCACAAGGGATAAGTCACCTTGTCTATAGTTTCCTTGGGAATTCATGAAATCTGGAGTCATAGAGGAGCGCCTAATCACCTTTTTGAAATGATTTTTTTTTTATAATCCTATCATGCTGCTTGGCCCTTTGTTGTTGAATAACTGTTGTACATTGCAGGGAAAGTCAGCATGCTTCATCTAGCTCATTTAATTGTTGAAGTCATTGTTTTTGGGCTTCTGTAAGATCTAGTCCAACCTCTTGGGCTGTCCTAAGAGTCACTATCTCAAACTCTATTAGGAAGATCGATTCTTTGCCAAAAACAAGTTGGTAAGGGGATTATCCATTAGTATTGTGCCATGTTCTGCGATAGGCCCACAAGGCCTCTAGAATTTTAGTAGTCCAATTCCATTGATTTGTCAAGACTGTCTTAGTCAAGATTACTTCTATGACTTTTTCGGTGTTCTCTACCGATCCGTTTTCCTATGGGTGATATGGAGAGGTAATTCGATGTTTGACATGACAATTTCATAGGGTGGCCGAAATTTTATGTCCTGTAAACTGCGATCCTCTGTCGGTTATTACCTCCCTCAGTAAGCCATATTGTACGAATAGTTAAAAAATACAATTAATAATTGTTTCTTATGTGTCCAATGGAAAGGCCACATTTTCTACCCATTTAGTCACATAGTCTATGGCAACTAGTATATATACCTTTTGATTTGATGGCGAATTAAAGGGGCCAACAAAGTCAAGCACTGTTACAAAACATTTTTTCACTATCCCTGTACTCCTCGTTCCTCAATCCTGGAGGACCTTTAAAATGAACCCTATATGATTTCCCATCATCAAGAGACTCCCCTTATGTCCCTCTTCATGAGCAAAACATTTCCCTTTTACATCATTTCCCAAGAATCTTCCTTTTACCCTAGTTTACAAGACTAACACTAATGACCCATTCCATCCTCGCGCTAATTTACAGAGTCGACCAAAACTTGGCCTAGAAATGTATGGCACAAATGAGCCTTTTCTCAGTCTCACCGACCCTATTTTAGAAAGTTTTTTAAATATGGAGTTGAAGCTTTCAGGTCTAGAAGCTTCCTAACAAAAGTCTGGTAAATGGTTGGGCTAGATGGAGCTGAGGAAGTTAGTTTGGGCTCCTTTCCCCTATTAAGATGGAACAAACCAAAGAGATAAGCCATCTCCCATCATAAGAGGAACCACTTCCCCTCCATCAAAGTTATATAAACTCATCCTTTTTCAAGCTAAACTAGTGTTAGTATTTTTGGAGCTTGAATAACCAACAATATATCTATAACTTGTAGCTTTCTAGTTTATGTTTGTGGAGGGAGAATAGTATGTTTGGTTTGGTTTGGAACTAAAGGGAATAAGCCTTAAAACTTCCATTGTTTGGGCTATCCATGAGATGCTAGCAGAGATCTGGGAACCTAGATATGTCGGAGGAGACCATCAATATCAAGGCTTTGGTTGTAATCACTTTTGAACTTATATGAATACAATTATTGATTGATTTCCTACATTAAGTTTTATCTTACATTTTATGGCTTAAGATTTCTTGACCTTTTAAGTAGGTTGACTGCAATTTGTATGCTATAATGTTTGTTGTTGTTTTTTGTTTTCTTGTTTCAGGTATTCGAAGGAAGGAAACAAAAATTAGCAGAAGTAAGGAAGCAGGAGCATCACTAAGCAAAATACCGTTCTAAGAGGTAGGCCCTCTCACTTCATTCTAGCCTAAGGAAGTTTTCACTAGATTGTTTGTTTGTGGATAGACCCACTCTCTCGAGCTAGAGGATTTTTCTTTGTCTGCATCGAGAATTTACCTACACCACAAATTGGCGACTCCACTGGGGGTTCCATCTTCTTGTTTGATTAATTTTCATTTCATGGTTTTTGTGAACTTTTGTAGTATCACCTTTTCCCTTTGGTTTTCTCTACTTTGCCTCATTTACTACTCTGAGTCTAAAATTTACAGTGGCAAGTCTGATTTTGGCCTTTGAAATTTTTTATTTTTTTCTTGAAATCCTCGGTCAGTGCATTTTATTTTCTGACATTCGTGCTGACGAGTGCAATTTTTTTTAAAACAATCATGTTGTACGCCCTTGTGGCACTTGTTGTCAGTTAGGAAATTACACCAATTCCTATAGGTGAAGATCAGGGTTTCTCCTAGATTATAACAAGTGTGTCTTACCCTCTTAATTTCTGCCTCTTAGCTTGTTTTTCCTGTGTTCTCCCTGACTGTAAGACCTCATTAGCTTGGTTTATGTGCTTGTTTGGTTTTCCTTTTCCTTACTTGATTTTTGGGTCTTTGGATGGTTTGTGGCTTTAGGGAATCTAGGTCATCGTCCATTCAGCTGTTAGTGTGCTCAGCAAGTCAAGTTGTTGGTTAGATACTGCATGTATTTATTTTTTTAGTCCTTTTATCACTTTGATTTCAATTAAACAAGTTTGAAAATTTTCGTTTGTTCTTCTCTTGATTAAGCGTCTTTTTTACGGAATAGATTACATTTCTCATCTTGTTTTTGGTTGAGTCTTTGCATCATTGGTATTGGAAAGAATTATCTTTTTGTGCTTTGTATTTGATTTATGTTGATTGTTTGGAAATTTTCATTGAAGTTTATGTGAAAAATTCATCTTACCATTCCATTGAAAATACTTCAAGTTTTCTTAACCAATACGTTACATTGGCTAGCATCATTGAAAACTAGAGTTGTATCATCATTTGCATTCGAAAAGAAATGAATTCTCTTTACTGTTGAAAGGACAACTTGAAGTGCATTCGTTAGGAAAGATAGGAAGTGGAAAGAACTTTCATTATTTTTTTTTCAAAAGCAAAGTAGTGAAAAGGTCATATTGCTTTCAGTTTCTTTTTTGTTGCATTGATTGATTGCTCTACTCTCATTACTGTAGACATTCATTGAATTGAAAGGGTTTTGTCTCATTTAGCTGCATATAGGAGTTTTTTCAAGTCACATCGATAAGGCCTGAAAACTAAGACATAGTTTCAAGATAAAATTTAAAATGTATTCAATTAACCTAAGGTGCATTTGAAACTTAACGCTCACACATAGAAGGTCTAGGCTAGAGATGTGTTCCGACATCTTTAAACCTAGCAGCTGTCATTCGCTTCAGCACTAGACAACGCTAATATAGACTTGTGCTCCCCGTACCGTTGCGTATATAAAGGGAGACCCCACTAGGTTTGCAACCCTTTACCCTTGGAAGCCAAATCTGCCACCTTGTAAATGTGATACACTGAACACAACATTCGGGGAGATTTCCTGCCTGTACTTCTCAGTTCGCTAGGAAGTATTCTGTACTTCACGATTACCTAGTAATCCATTTTGCCTAGATTATCCTGAGTAGTCATTTTGATCTTTCTTGACTCCCTAAATATAAAATATCACTGAGTGCTTGTCCTTTCAAGCTCATTTCCAACCAAATGTGATAGAGTCATCATTCTTTTTTCTCGACTCTTAAAACATGAAAAAACACCAGTTTGTTTCAGCGTCTGAAAAAAATGTTGCCGATGATCACGCAACATTCCTGTTAGTATTTTTCAGGACCACATCATGAGTATACCTTTAAATACACTTTAAATGCCCTAAAATTAATCTCTCTTTCCTTTTTGTTTGAGACAAATTCATCATGGCTGAACCATTAGGTTCACCCAGTTCCCCTTCCTCTCGTCTATCTGAAAGATCATCTGAGGAGCCTCTCCCTAAACTTCTGTAGTCACTTGAGGATCAAGGTGTTGAACTTGGAATTGTTCTGAGTATTCAATCTTTTTCATCGCATCCTCCTCCTCCCTTAGATACTGGGCCACCTTATGAATCTAGCCTTTAATATCCAAATAACACTGTCCAGATTCCCGAGAGTTCGATGACTTTTGAAGGTCAGCTAGGACTGGTTGTTTATCCTCTAAATCCTTTGTTCAATCTTGTTGTGATATCACCATAGCATCCACACAATCTGTATGGTCAGTTGGGTGCTCCTTTGGAATTATCCCCTCAAACATCTTCGATTGTCCATCATTGTTTGTTTCCACCAATGGAATCAGGAGGCAAGATCCTAGTCTCCTCTTTGGGTCACTCAGAAGTGTTTGCTACACACACTCCTCACATTTTCAATGGGAAGGGATATCCATTCCCTCATAATGGTTTCCGTTACATGGGAAGTGTTTGGACATGTGTTTATCCTGATTTACCTAATGATTATGTTTTGTTAGCTCAGTTGGTGGCAAGAACCCTCAGTGCCTCTTCATGATATCACAACCCTATTTGGTTGTCTAGTGCCATGCCTACCTTAGGTCCATTCATTCATAATGTGAACTCTCGGGTGCATTCTACACTCACTTCAATGTCTGTGCAACCCACCGTTCCAAATATACTTCTAGCATCGGTCCAAGTCATTCATCCAATTCAGCCGATGATTTCAAGTCAAGTCTCTGTTAGTTCTTCGATCCCTCCGGTAAGTGGACAAGTCGTGCCACTGACTAGGAGGAATACTCTGAATGTTTCTATGATGTCTAGCACAACCAATTTGAGTGGATCACAAGCTCACATGGTTGGAATGAACTAGCCCTCTTCTGGTGTTATTCCAAACCCTAATGGTCCTACTAGATTGAGTAATGTCTAATACCAACAACTAAACCTTATTGGTCCTTCTGGGTCAAGTAATGTCCAATATCAGTAGTCTTATGTGGCTTGGGTTTAATTCCAAACTCCTTATGTTCCACATGGTTCACAACCGATGGTGCATCCACCTTACATCCCTCAAACTAGACCTTATGTTCAGCGTAGTCCGTCTGCCGCGCTTGGTGGGTATGGTCATATCCAATTTGGAAACTTTCAAGGAACTCTCCAAGTACCCTTGCAGTAGCAAGGATCACTTTTGCAAGATCAAGGGAAACCTTGATAGCAACAAGGCCCATCCTTACAGCAGCAAGGGTAGACAGTTTAACAACAAGGACAACTGCAACAACTACAGTGCCAACCCTTACAATAGTCGTAACAAACCTTGCAGCTGCAGCTGCAGTATGTTTCTCAACCCTCCCAGCCTATGTCCTCGCAAGCTCAACCTCTGAAACCATAGGGAAAACCTTTACAACCATAAGGTCAACCCTTGCAGCAACAAGGTCAACCCAGGTAGCAGAAACCCTTATACTCAAATCAATAGGGTCAACCTTTGCAGGGGCAAGGTCAAGGTCAAGTCATGCAACAATAAGCCCAAAATCCTTATGTCCAAGGGAAACAAGCTCAGAATCCTTATGTCCAAGGGAAATAGGTTCAGAATCCTTATGTCCAAGGGAAGTTGGTGCAAAATCCTTATGTCCAAGGGAAACAAGTCTAGAATCCTTATGTCTAAGGATAGCAAGTGCAAAACCCTTTTGTCTAGGGGAAACAAGTTCAACACCATTATGCCAAAGGGCAGTAGGTGCAAAATCCATATGTTCAAGATCAATAAGCTCAACAACCTTTTAACCTGTATGTTTCCTATTAGTAGCCTATTGCTGGACAATTTCAATACCATCAAGGTTAGAATCCTCCCTACGGGAAAGGTGAGCTATAGTGGGGGAAAAATAAAATGCCATATGGACAAAACCCTCCACTATGGGGACAAAATCCTTACCAACAAGGATGGGTTTCACAGTCTAGGCCCGCTTATAGGCCTCAAATTCTTTTCAATACCCAATTTCCATTCTTGGCCACATGGGAGTTGCCAAATGTGTCTAGAGTCACGAATGATCATATTCTTCATTCACCATACTAGCCTCTGGTTCTATCCAAGATTCTGAGTGTTTCTCTGTAGTTTGAAGGAAAAGAGAAAGAGGATCCATAAGCCCACGTGATTACATATCACCTCTAGTGCTCCTCAAATTCGTACGTTAATGATTCCATTCATCTTCAGCTTTTCCAATGAACTCTCACAGGTGCTGCAGCCAAGTGGTACATCAAACTACCTCCAAGTACCTATCATGACCTTAGCACTCTCGCTATGGCTTTTCTCACACATTTCTAGCTGTTGGATTGCTATGAAACTGGCACACATCTAACGTCACTCAAGAAAGACACTGTGACCCACATCTTCGATCACATCCATGAATGGAGACGTCAGCATTGCCTGATCAATTTTGAGATCACTAATCAATTTTTGACTGAATGGTTCACCAAATCATTCATCAGAAAAGTTGTTGAGGACATTGATATGGGTGGATGTGTCACCTAGGAACAAGCCATCGTGGATGCCCAGTATCTAGATCTCATCTATTCACAATATGGCATGTTATATGATATGTTACTTGATGCGTTTAGACCATAATTTGATCTAGTGACATCCAAGTCTCCAACTACACCTCCTATTGATGGAGTAATTGGTTCAGTGTCCCAAACCCTTGCAAAATCTTCTTCAAAACAAAATTTGGTCTCAAACATTTCTCCTAATGATTCCTCTCGAAATTAACCTAGTCTTAGTAAAACCTTAGAGGTTCATGCTATCCAGTCTATCGCAGTAGACAAATCCTCTAAAGGTAAAAATAAAGGCAAAGGCAAGGGTAAAGCTGATGCCTTGAAATAGGGCCCTCCTAATTCATCTGTTGGTGATGCTTCTCAATGGAAACCCAAGTATCTATGCCTCATCTATGAGGAGGATCACTATACTAAATATTGTCCTTGACGATATGAAGTTAGTCATTTTCTCAAAGGAACCCACATTTTCCTAAAAGAGCCCTTTCCATCCTGGCAGGCCCAAATGGTAGACCAGCATAGTCATCTGCTTCCCCAGGTTCCCAAGTGTTCATGATGAATACACCTATCAATGTGGTTACCAGATCAAAATATTATTGAACGCCTACCTCGACAATAGGGAAAGAGAAAGAAAGTAACCTTCTTTGTCCATCCTGTCAAGTTCCTGCCCTCTCCATATAGAGTGGCGTAACCTTGATTCTGGCATTCGACCAACTTCTCGAGGTGTGATGTGAAATTCCTCATACAATCTGAATGCTCATACCGCTCAACCTTATAATATTGTTGAGGATTTGGCTCAAGTTCCATCATCCATGTCTTCTCTCGAGGTCCTTAAAAATTGTCCATCTCAGTGGAAAGCATTACTGTCGGCTATTCGAGGTATTGATCCAACTAACTCTAATATTATTTATTTTGATCTCGAAAACCACATTCCGTGTTTACCTCATCATATTTCCTTTCTCATTTAGGTCCCCATAAATGAGAAAACCATTCATAGGACCGTCATTGATGAAGGTGGTGCTGCCTACATCATGTCTGTCGCTGCTTGGAAGGAAATTGGTTCTCCTAATTTTAACCAATCACCTAACACATTGGAAGCCTTTGATGGGCATGATTCTCAACCATATGGTATCCTTCCTAACCTTGCCATTACTTTGCAGGGTAAGACAATACACAATGAAGTAGATGTTATTGATGCTAATCTTAACTATAATCTTCTACTCGAACAGAGTTGGACCCATGCCATGCATACTGTGGCCTCCACCCTTTTCCGCGTGATTTGTTTTCCCCATCAAGGGATGCTTGTCATAGTTGAACAACTATCCTTCTTTGCCTCTTCCTCCTCGGATGGAAATGTTCCTTATGTCAAGCACACCAGTGGTCCTTATGAAAGTGTGGGGGGCAGAATTTTTAAATATCTTGCCTTGATGGGTATTTTTCTGCTCCCACCTCTGCATGTTTCCTTTGTCAACATGATCTTGGTGAAGTCTGATCCTTGGGTCATTCCTTCACCAGATCTTGTTGACACTTGGGGAAAAGTTATGCCATTAAGAACTACCGAAATTAATAATGTGGAGATTGTTTCGGCCTTGACTTCAGTATCCTCTGATATTGTTTCAAATATCTCTATCGACATGTATTCTCAATCCCCGTGGCTTGATTCTTTGGAACCTCCCAATACCTTACCCGAGACTTTATTTCTAACGAAAGTATCATGGAAGTAATTTCTCTCGAGGAAGTACCTTGGAATGACACTCATCATCATTCCTCATTCTTGCGTGACCCAGCAGTCATGTATACCTGTCTTGAGAAGTTATTTTCTTGGATCCCAACCCAACCACTTCAAATTCCGATCATGACTCACAAAGTTTGGTTGGAAGGGAAAATGGGTAACATTACACAAATGATGTTGATTGATATCTCTATCAAGCCTTGGTGTAGTTGAAAATGTCCATATTGGTGTAACTTGTTCTCTTAATGAGATCAAGCTTTATACTCGTCTGTTCCAAGAATTCTGAGATGTTTTTGTGTGGTCATATGAATAAATGCCTGACATTGACCCAATTATAATCGTGCACAAAATTCTAACTTATCCTCATGCGAGGCTCGTTTGCCAATGGCTTCATCCAGTGCACCCTACAAAAGTGGTCGTCATCAATGGTGAAGTTACAAAACTTCTTAAAGATGGATTTATTTATCCAATCCCTCTTATAGATTGGGTGTCTAATATGGTTCCAGTGACAAAAAAAACAAGGCACTATTCACGTTTATGTTGATTACCATGACTTGAATCATGCATATCTAAAGGATAATTACCCTACTCCTTTTATAGACCAGATAATTGATGAATGTGTTGGGAGTGAAATATTTTCCTTTATGGGCAGTTTTTCAAGTTACAACTAGATAAGAATTGCACTAGTTGATCAAGATAAGATAACCTTTCTCTATCCGTGGGGGACTTTTGCATATAAAACACTCCCTTTTGGCCTTAAGAATGTTGGGGCTACAATTCAAAGAGCGATGTCTTATGTGTTGCACGACATTATAAACATTGTTCAACTTTACTTGTATGATCTTTCCGCTCATTCACATAAGTGCCATGATCATCGTGATCATCTCCGACAAATATTTCTTCACTGTAGAGCCTATCACATGCGGCTGAATCTGCATAAGTGTGTCTTCTACATCGAATCTGGACATCTCCTTGGCTTTATTGTTGAACTTCTCCCCAAGACCTAACCTCAACAAGAGAACCTCTTGTACTTAGAATGATTGGATGAATCTCTTCGTCTTGCTACTTTAGTCATTGAAGAACAGAAAAAGTGGTTTAAGTCTCATTTTGATCAGTTATTCTCCTCGCATGCTTTTTGTGAGGGTGATTTGGTTTTACTGTATGATCAAGATAATGATAAGTTGGGGACAGGTAAATTCGAACCAATGTGGCATGGGCCCTACATTATTAAATGTGTGTTACAAGAATGTTCCTATGAGCTAATTGATTATTAGGGAAATCCCTTACACAAGCCTTGTAATGGGTTGTATCTCAAAAAGTACTATGTCCGAGTCATCTTGCATGGATACTTTCGTACAATAGTGTGTTATTAATCTTTGTGCAGTGTGGTTTGGTGTGTTTTTTCAAACAGATTTCTTGCTTACAATGTCTTTGCCTGCTTTATAGATTTACATGAATCCTCAAATCCATTTCGTTCATGGTGCTTGTCGTAGTACCCAGAATCTATCCTTTGCGACATGAGCCATTTATGACCCCCATGGTGAGTTGATTGATCTTCAAGGTATTTACTTAGGTCGAATAACTAATAACATGGTTGAGTATAGCATAGTTATCAAACTATTGTCAGAAGCCATTGCTCTTGACATTTGGGAATTGGTTGTCAACCTTGATTCACAACTTGTTGTTCTTCAACTCAACGGGAAATATTATGTCAGAAACCCTCATATATTGAGAATGTATTTGTGTATTCATATCTTAGAAATAAATTTTGATTACATTACATATCATCATATTCCTAGGCATATGAATGTTGGCATTATGGCACAGGTTTGGAGCTATGGCACAGGTTTTGTCCTTGATGGCAACTCTCTTTGGTAACAGATCTCAGTTCAGGCACTCAGAAAGAAGAAAAAGACATATTTGCAGGTTCATCTAGACAAAGGCGCGTATACACGCAGGTTATACATTACAAAAGCGCGTATATGTTGGGGATCATATTTTTGGTCCATGGTAGTTAGTCCTTGGAATTTGAACCTATGTTTCGGACCAAGGCGTCTCGACAGATGTGTTGATCCCTAGTTTTGGGTTCATGGTATTCAAATGTTATGGTTTTGGACCATGGTATTGAGGAAGGACTAAGACTATAAAAGAGGAAGGAGATCATGTGGCAAAGAATCATCTGAATTATTATTGAACATCTGAAAAAGTGCTAGAGCTGGTATATTAGTAATGGTGCAGATCTGGATCTAAATGAAGAAGGAACATTAGCGCAAAAGGAGGATAAGTTCTATTCATGGGTCATAATCTTTAAGCTTGAATGATAGTATCTTTGTATGATTTTGATTTGCTAGATATGGCGCTTGCTTGATCTATCTGATAATTTGGGTTAATAAGTGATTGAATAGTTGAAAGAGTGAATTATCCTTCATAAGATCTGTACGCAGGTTCAGTAAGGTGAAGACGCATATACACGCAGTTTCAATGAAGTAAAGGAGCATATACACAGGTTGTTCCATACACAGAAGCGTATGCACGCTAGTTTCAGGCTGTTGAAATAGCGTATATAATCTAAGTTGTGATCTAGCTGCTTCTGACTATTGCTGCTGTGTTCTGGGTTCTGTTTTCTGGTGTATGGTTTATGGTACTGTGTTTTGGGTACAGATGTAAGAAGAATATCTACTTGATTCAGATCTAATTTGTGAAAAGGAGATTGGTTGATTCTTGATGATTGTTTGATGTTCATGGATCCAGTCTAAAAATTGATGAAACGTGGTCCCTGGAAGAAAGAGAAGGTTGTAGCCTTCTGTAGGTGAGCACCTACGTACTAGTATCTTGGCTAGTACAAGAGCTAAAGGGGGTTGTAGCTCCCTTCCAGGAGAAGCTGGAAAACGAGAGAGAGTTGTAGCTCTCTGCAGGTTGCAGCTTGCATACTGGAAAAGGACTGCACTAATACATTGTAAACATAAGTTTCTAATTAAAGAAAGATAGAGACGAATTGCAGCAGGTGGTTTTCACCCACATTGGGTTTCCACCTTATATCTGGTGTTCTTATGTGTGACTGTCTTTCTGCTCTACTATCTCTGGTTACTATTATTTGATGCTGCATCTCAGATTAACAATCATCTTTTGAAAGTTTAAGTAAATTAAAAAGTTTGCTCTGTATACGCGGTTTTACTTCTGAATAGTTGCGTATATACGCGTGTTGAATTAACTGAAGTAGCGTATACAATTTGGTTTTTGGAAAAGAATTATTTGACTTGATAATATTGATTCACCCCCCCTCTCAGTACTATTTCCAACAATTGGTATCAGAGCAGGTCCTTCTGAAGAAGCTTGATCGCTTGAAGGAAGATATTTCATCATGAGAAACTACGAGAGGGAAGCATCAATCAGGCCACCAATTTTTGATGGGACAAACTTCATATATTGGAAGGTAAGAGTCACTGCCTATCTTCAATCTCTGGGTACTGAAGTATGGGATATCATCGATACAGGGTATACTTTTCCAGCATCAACTCCCACAGATCCGGCTTAGAAGAAGAAATATGAAACAAATGTAAAGGTGGTCAATACTCTATTGGGATGTCTATCACAATCTGAATTTGTCAAAGTCATGCAGTATAAATCTGCTAAGGAAATATGGGACAAGATTGTTCTGAGCTATGAAGGAGATGAACAGGTAAAAAGGGCAAAACTCCAAATTCTCATAATTCAGTATGAAAATATCAGAATGTATAATGATGAAAGTGTGGCTAACTATTTTCTTCGTGTAGATGAGATTGTAAATTGTATGAAAAATTTGGGTGAAGAAGTAAGGGAGGCTGTTGTAGTTGAAAACGTTCTAAGATCTTTGTCCCCTAGGTTTGAGTCTAAAGTTTCTGCTATAGAAGAAAAGGAAAAGCTTCAAGACCTTAAAATGTCACAGCTGCATGGAATTCTAACTGCTTATGAAATGAGGAAAGGTGGACCATCAGACAGGAGAGAAGATGCCTTCAAGGAGTTTGGCAAAGGAAACTACTATGATTCTGGACACATATCAGAAGAAGAAGAAGAATCAAATTTCGTCAAAAATCTTCAACGGGGCACTGGACGTTTCCGAGGTAAGTTACCATTCAAATGCTTTGCTTGTGGAAGAGTAGGTCACTATGCTGCCAAATTTCCTCACAAAGATAAGATTGACAAGGGGAAGGAACCTATTAGATGGAACAATAAACAGAATGCAAATAAGAAATGCTACTACACTCATGAAGATAGTGATGGACTATCAAAGAGCAATGAAGATGAACGAGGTAACCACTATAATCTTTTAATGGCATTTGAAGATGATGATTACATGGATGCTATAGATGTGGATGGTTTTTATGATGAGATTACTAGACTCAAAAGATGTTTAGATGAAAGTAATGTGATCATTGACTCTCTACAATCTCAACTTGCTGAGAAAGAAAAATCTCTTGAGAAGTTAGAATGTGAAATTGTTGGCCTTAGAAAAGAAATTAAGAAAACAAAGGCCCTTAATCTTAAATTTGTTAAAGGATCTGAAACCTTGGATGAGATTATTAGTGTGCAGCGTTCCCCTCTAATCAAGACAGGTCTGGGGTATAATGGAGAAGCATCTCAAGCTTCCATCTCTAAAAGTTATCTTGATGCAGCAAGGAGTGAGCAAAGGCCTAATAGAAATCATCAGGTAAATCAAGGACAGTTTTCTTCAAGGACAAACAAAGACTATCGTGAAAATCGGGGGCATGCTACCTTAAGGACAAACAGATGCTACAACCAGCCACAGGTAAAATATTCTCAATTTTCTTCAAGAATGGACGGCAGTAGAAACTATAATCGGTTGGATGATAGTCACAGGAATTCCTTCAATGGCCAATGTTTCTCTTGCCATAACTTTGGTCACAAAGCAACTCAATGTGTTTCCTATAAGACAATCATGACTAGAGAATCTCAAAAAACAAAGAAGTATGCCTGCAATCACAAAGAGGACCTATAACAACTTTTCCGCCCTTGAAAGTGAAATTGAATGTTCTATTTGTAATAATTTTGGTCATGAAGATTCTGAATGTAGGAGCAGGTTTTGGAAGACAACTCAGAAGGAACAAACCTCAAGTGCCAAAACATGGAGAATGAAGGAACCACAACCAGAAAAATGTGGGATAGATTTATATGCAGAAGGACAGGAAAATAAATGGTACATCGACAGCGGATGTTCGAAGCATATGACAAGTGATAAAGAAAAACTTGAATCATATACTGCTTTAGAAAAGGGAAAGAAAGTTTCTTTTGGAAATGATACTCCGACAGCCATAAAAGGAAAAGGCATTGCTCAATTGAAAGAGGATGTCAAAGCTGGAAATGTTTTGTATGTTGATGGTTTGAGGCATAATCTATTAAGTGTTAGTCAAATGTGCGATAATGGACCGAGGTGATATTTCGATCAGATGGGTGTAGTGTTCGTGATCTTGATACAGGAAAAATTGTTATCAAAGGCAAAAGAACTCCAAATAAACTATACATATTTGAAGAAGGAGAACAACAATGTTATTTGAGTAAGAATGATGAACATTGGTTATGGCACTGGAGGTTGGGGCATCTAAACTTTTAACAAATAAGGAAAGCATGCAAATACCAGGCAGGTCTTCCAGATATCAAAATTCCAGACAACACCATATGCAAATCATGTCAGTTTGGAAAGCAAACCAGAACTAACTTCCATGAGAAGGAAGGATCAGCCAGCAAGCCTCTTGAGCTAGTCCATACAGATGTATGTGGTCCATTTAGGACAAGGTCTCCTCGAGGAGAAGAATACTTTATATTATTCATTGATGATTTCTCCAGGATGTTTTGGTTAGGACTTATGAAGCACAAGGATGAAGCATTTGAAAAATTCCAATATTTCAAATCCTTGGTTGAAAATGAATGAGATTACAAAATTAAGTGCCTCAGGTCCGATAGAGGTGGGGAGTTTACCTCAAATGAATTTTTCGATTTCTGTGAAGAACATGGAATAAGAAGGGAATTCTCTACAGCTAGGACTCCTCAGCAAAATGGAGTGGTGGAAAGGATGAATAGAAAAGTCCAACAAATGGCTCGTGCTATGCTTGATGAGTCTGGAACTCCCGCAACCTTCTGGGGTGAAGCTGCATTGGTTGCAATTGTTATTCTCAACAAAACAAATGTCTGAGTGAACAACACTCAAACTCTGCATGAGCTCTGGTATGGTGAGACTCCTTCGGTAAAGCATTTCAAATTTTTTGGGAGCAAATGCTATATTAAGAATACTGATGAACAGCTTGGAAAACTTGAACCTAGAGCAAATGAAGGCATTCTCCTTGGTTATTCTCCCCACAGCAAAGCATATAAGTGTTACAATAAAAGACTTGGAAGAATTGTTGACAGCATTGATGTTGTGGTTGATGAAAAATGATACATTCCTAGGCAAGTAAATTATGAAGATTTCGAAGATGATGAGGACTATCCATCAACACCAAATCAGATTCATGATGAAGAAGAAACCTATGAAGAAGAAACCTATGAGGAGCCAGAGGAACATATAAGGATAGAAGAAAAGACTCCCTCTAGGTATGTTCAAAAGAATCATCCAAAATCACAAATTTTGGGGCAAAAGGAGGCAGGCATACAAACAAGCAAAACAATTGCAAAAGCTTCAAGCTATTCGGCATTACTCTCCTCCACTGAACCACAAAATGTAAGAGAGGCATGCAAAGATGAATGCTGGGCTAAGGCAATGGATGAAGAACTTGAACAAATCGAAAAGAACAACACTTGGGAGCTGGTTCCTAGACCAAAAGATAAGAATGTCATAGGGACAAAATGGATCTTCAAAAACAAGTTGAATGAAAACGGGGAAGTAATTAGAAACAAGGCTAGACTTGTTTGTAAAGGGTATGCTCAACAAGAAGGAATAGACTTTGAAGAAACTTTTGCTCCAGTTTCTAGACTTGAGGCCATCAGAATGTTCCTTGCTCTCTCTAGTTTTTGGAAGTTCAAAGTTTTTCAAATCGATGTAAAATCAGTGTTTCTAAATGGAGACTTAGAAGAAGAAGTGCACATTGAGCACCTAGATGGCTTCATTCTTGGGAATGATCCAAATCTTGTTTGCAAACTAAAAGAGGCTCTCTATGGTCTTAAACAAGCTCCAAGGGCTTGGTACTACCATTTGGACAAATATCTTCATCAACAAGGTTTTTCAAAAGGATCAGCCGATAGCAATCTTTATATAAAAATTGAAAACGACAAATTGCTAATACTTGTTGTGTATGTAGATGATATTATCTTTGGTAGCAATGAAGAAGCTATGAGTCAAAGCTTTGCCTTGGTGATGCAGAAATAATTCAAAATTTCTTTGCTTGGAGAACTGACATATTTTCTTGGATTGCAAATCCAACAAAATGAAGGCGGTATTTGTTTGTCTCAAACCAAGTACCTCAAGAAGATTCTAAAGAAGTATGGCATGGAAGATTCGAAACCAGTATGTACCCCTATGGTTACAGGATGTAGCCTTAGTGCAAATTATGAATCAGTAGTAGTGCATCAACCAACCTATAGATCCATGATTGGAAGTCTACTTTATTTGACAGGTACCCGACCAGACATCATGCATGCAGTGGGAATAGTTGGAAGATTTCAGGAAAATCCTAAGGAAACCCATCTTCAGGCAGTAAAGAGAATTTTCAAGTATCTTCAAGGAACTCAAAACTATGGCTTATGGTATCCAAGAGATACAGATCTCACTCTTCATGCTTATACAGATGCAGATTGGGATGGAAGCATGGATGACAGGAAGAGCACAAGTGGTGGTGCATTCTTTATGGGTTCCAGATTAGCATCTTGGTTCTGCAAGAAACAAAGTTCGATTTCTTTATCTACAGCTGAAGCAGAATATGTGGCTGCTCATCTTGCTGCACTCAACTTCTTTGGATGATGCAGACCTTGCAGGATTTTCAAATCACTTGTACACTACCTATCTCCATCTTATGTGATAATACAAGTGCAATGAACATTTCAAAGAACTCAGTCATGCATTCAAAGACCAAACACATACCGATTAAGTATCACTTTCTCAGGGAACAAGTGCTTGAACAAAATGTCAAGTTGGAGTATGTTCCTTCTAAGGAACAAGTTGCTGATATACTCACCAAACCATTGCCCAGGGAGACCTTTGAATACCCTAGGCAAAAGCTGGGGGTAGTTGATGCATCATCTTGTTGTTGAATCACATCTGTTTCAGAGATTGTTGGTTGTACGCGAGTTTCATATGGGGTATATGCGTACATTTGCTGGTTTATGGATTGGTCGAAGATTGAATGGCACAGGTTTAGGGGGAGCATATATAATACATTGTTCACATTATGGTAGAAGATCTTGAAGAAGAATGTATAGAAGGAGAACATGGATGATGATCTGCATATTGCTGCTAATATGTCTCTATCTCTTTCACTGTCATTTATGGTGTATGGTGGATTATGGTTCTTCTTGAAGAAATTTTTCTTTTGCAGATCTGGTCTATAGTCAGGGGGAGCATGATCAGCAGTGAAAAGACTTAAGCATGTTCTTAGGGGGAGCATAAACCTTTGCCCTTGATGCCAAAGGGGGAGAATGACCTTGAAGATTGTGGGGTTGCCATCAAGTCCAAAGGGGGAGATTGTTGGCATCATGATTTAGGTTTGGTGCTATGGCTCAGGTGTTGTACTTGATGGCAACTCACTCAAGTGGCAAGATTCTATTCAGGCTCTCAAAATGATGGAAAACAAGGGGTTCGTAGGTGCAACATTCAAAAGGTGCAGACCTGCAGGTACCCCGACCCAGAGTGCGGTCATACCCGTAGTTGCTTCGTTCAGAAGGTGCAGTCCCCCAGTTCACTCACTCCAATGCAGAGAAGCGCGCTCACGTGGGGTTTCTTATGTTTTTCCCTTGGTATTTAGCCCGTCGTTCATGATCCTATGGTTTTGGTCCGTGGTATAATATCTAAATTATTGAACCCCGGTTTGGATCCCTTGTATTGGTTTTTGATGGTTTTGCCCCATGGTTTGAATAAGGGCTTGCATATAAAAATGAAAGGAGATCTCTTGGCTAGTCATTTTATGAAAATTGAATATCTTAAGATCTGAAATTTTGGGTAATCAGTTCTAAAGGCTAGATCTAAATCAAGGTGAAATTGAAGGTGAATCTATTGATAGGTTGTGATCTCTCGGGCGCATGATCAGATTTGTGGATCTGACTGTTTGTCGCACATTGGAGGAATGCTGATTTAGCCCTAATCAGAGGTTCGCAGGCAATCCATGGCGTGAGTGCGGGGGTCCGCAGTGCAGGAGAAGGCACAGTGCGGAGGTACGCACAGGAACAGAAGGACCAGGTGTAGAGGTACATTATCAGGCAGACAGTGCAGGTGCGGATCTGCGCAGAGCTACGCAGTACAACAGAAGGAGTAGGTGTGGAGGTACGCAGAACAATAGAAGGATCAGTTGTGGATCTGCGCAGATTAGACACAGAAGGGCTGCGGATATTCGCAGGTTTCTATTGGTGAAGTTGCAGACTTTTCTTGAAATATTTGTTGGCTACCTTTTATCTATTGCTGAAGAGTTCTGGGTTTAGATTACTAGTATTGTTGTTCTGATTACTGCATTCTAAAAAGTTATTGGTCGATTCCTTGGTTGATAATAAAAGGAGATTGGGTGATTCATATGTACTTGTTGATTATTTGATGTTCATGGATCCTGTTTGAAAATTTATGAAACGTGGTCCTTAAAGAAATAGAAGAGAAAAGAGGGTTGTAGCTCCCTTCCAAGAGAGACCGGAAAACAAGAGAGGGTTGTAGCTCTTTGCAGGTTGCAGCCTACGTACTGTTAAAGGACTGCACCAGTACAAAATCATTAAAAAAGAAGTTTCTAATTGAAAGAAGATAGAGACATATTGCCGCAGGTGGTTTTCACCCACATTGGGTTTCCACCTTATATCTGGAGTTCCTTGGTGTGATTATCTATTTCCCTTGTTCTTGCTCATTATTACATGGTACTGACATACAAACTAATGATCAATATCTGAAGAATAAATTAAAGTATAAATCTGGAAGATATATTTGATAATACTGATTCACCCCCCCTCTCAATATTATTTCCAACAAAGTTCATATTGCAAGAAGACTTCTTCATTCCCATAAGGCTAAATCTAAAGTAAGGAGATTCTTGTCAAAATAACCAAGGAGAGAGAAGCTTGTTCCCATTCGCAACAAGCTTTGCAAGACATGTGCTGCTAATCACACAACCAAAGGAGGATTTGACGTTAGAACTATGGTTGTATTCTTCTTTGTTTATCAATAATAGATGACTATTATTATGGGTCCACTGTTATTGTTCTTTGTAATGATGATGAGTTATATCCTTTCTGACTGATATATAGTTGCATCTATTGGATTTTATGCTTGTGTTTGTGTCATTCTTTGTATGTGCAGGTGTCCATCCATGGGGATCGTGGGGATCGTGACCAGCCGGAGCGAAGGAACAGGAGCATCAACTCTTCTACAAGCACTAGCGTTGGAATCGAGGTAGGCCCTCATCATTGGTCTTTGATTTGCAATTAGGAACCTGCATGATACGTTGTTTGATTGTTGCTAGACCCAATCTGGGCTAGTAGGGATCACCTCTATCTGCAGAGGGGATTTACCTCCTCAACACACTCCTTTGAATGCAATTCCTGCTGGAGAATATCAAAAATACATGCCTAAGTTCACTGGGACATTAGGGGTTACAGCTGAAGAACATCTTGAGTCCTTTTATAGCTATGCTGATAATCTAGACATTAGTGAAGATGATGTGTGGATGATAGGTTTTGTCGAAAGCCTAGATGAAGAGGCAAGAAAATGGTTCAAAGAATTTACCCTTCAATCTATAACAAATATTGAGGCCTTAGATGATGTATTCCTAAAGCATTGGGGGGATAAGAAAGATCTGCTCTAATATCATATTGAGTTTAGGAACCCGAAAAGGGAAAATGGGGAGTCACTTTCTGATTTAAATAAAAGGTTTAACCACATGTACAACAAGATACCAACTGAAGTGAAACCCACCCCTACCTCTACTAAGCTTACTTATGTCAATGCCTTCAATTTTGATTTCTGCCTACTATTGAGGGAGAGAAGATGTGCTTCTTTGGCTGAAATGCAGGATGCAGCCTTGGAAGTAGATTGCAACATCATGGCTGCAGAGAAACTCAAGGGGCATGTTGACCGAAGGAGACAGAGGGGTGAATCTTCCTCATATTTAGACCCTAAATTAGATAAGATGACCAATATGATAGAGTCATTAGCCTCTAAAATATCCAAATTAAAGGTTAAGCAGCGCCCAGGGAAAGGAAGAATTCCTAATAATTTTTCTCCTAGAAATCTGAATCCATATAAAAGAGAAAATGAGCAATTACAAATCATGCAAAGGAGAAAAGATGCCAATGAAGACCAAAGAGTGAAGACCCCTTTCCAGAATGTAGTCATGGAAGAGGATTAGTTTGAGGAATATGATGAGATACATTGTATGGAAGACAAAGGCAGTGCCTCCTTTTTTACCTTAACTGCCTATGAGAAGTCATTATCCAATGACCAAATCAACCAAGAGTGGGACAGTGAAGCTATTCTACAAACAGAAGATCATCGAAGATACAATATGAGGTCGAAAATGAACAATACCAAGGAGACCCATATCCAAAGAATTGTTGTCCCTACAGAACAACAAGTTAACAAGAAAAAATGACCAACAACTGATCCCATCAAGCTCAAAGCCCCATCTCAAGAGGTAAGAGGTCTTGATAAATCCCCTTCTCCCTTCAGTTTTGAATCAAAAATCCAAAAGCTGAAAATATCTATACCTCTTATGGAACTGGTAAAGAATGAAGCCTTCAAGAGACCCATCCTTGAAGCCCTTGAGCTTAAAGCCACACAAGCATCAAATGACTATGTGAATTTGCAAGATGAAAAACCTGCAGTTGTGCTTAGCCCAAGGACTGAACCCTCTGATGATAGCTCCCCATCATTCTATGTCTTTTTGACTATTCATGACAAAGCCCTTCACAACTGTCTGCTGGACATAGGTTCCAACCATAATCTAATGCCAAAGGTTATCATGGATGAGTTAGGCTTTGACATCACCAGGCCTTCTCATGATTTGTTTTCTTTTGATTCTAGAAAGGTGAAATGTCTAGGGTTAATCAAAGACTTAGCCATCACCTTGTCTCAACTACCCATGAAGAGAATGATGGTGGATATTGTGGTAGTAGATGCCCCCCCTAAGTTTGGCATGTTACTTTCCAGAGGGTGGATTAAGAGATTAGGTGGGACATTGCAAAATGATTTGTCTTATGCTACCATTCTAGTTTTTGGAGGAGAAAGTAGGAGATTATACAAGGAAGCTCAATTAGCTTATATTATCAGTGATGAGAAGCATCCCACTAATCATCCCATCTATGTTGTTGATACTGACTTCGGAGCCCGTATTCTCCAAATAGAAGAATCTCAGTTGACCTCCATGCAGCTCAAGGAACCCGTTTGTAAGGTCATAGAGGACGAAGGTCCATGAATTTGGGACATGTTCTTTGATGGAGATTTCTCTAGGGAAACTGCAGGAGTAGGTGTAGTTCTGATATCTCCCACACAAGAATGCACACATTTATCTTTCAAGCTGACTTTTCAAGTTTCAGGGGCTAGAGTTATGTCTTTCTTGGATGGATTTTCAAGTTACAATTAGGTTGTTGTACGCCCAGAAGATCAAGAAAAGACTGCCTTCACTACTCCTTGGGGAACTTTTATGTACTCCAAGATGCCTTTTGGACTGATGAATGCTGGGGCTACCTTTCAGAGGGCCATGGACATAGCCTTTGTGGGAGAGAAAGACAAGTTTGTCCTTATCTACCTAGATGACATAATAGTTTTCTCCGGCAGTCACGAGGATCATTTTCAACATTTGATTAAGGTGTTTCTTAAGTGCAGAAGGTTTGGAATCTCAATCAATCCCAAGAAGTCACAATTTTCTCTAGAAGAAGGCAAGCTTTTATTACATGTCGTTTCCGCTGCAAGTGTTAAGATTGATCTAGAAAGGGTTCAAGCAATATAGACATTGTCCATCCCAAGATTGAAAAAGGACATTCAATATTTTCTAGGAAAGATTAACTTTGTGAGGAGGTTCATTCCAAATTTTGCAGAACTAGTGAAGCACATCACCTCCATGTTAAAGAAGGGGTCAAAGATAAAATGGACAGAGGCTGCAAGAAGATCTTTCGAAGCCATCAAAAGAGCTGTCATGGAAGCTCCCACCTTAGTCAGCCCAAACTACACCAAGGATTTTTATATTTTCTCTTTTGCTTCTTATGATACACTTGCAATAGTCTTGTTGCAGAGAAATTACGAAGGTAGAGAACACCCAACGGCCTTCTTCAGCAAAACTTTGAGAGATGTTGAATTAAGGGATGATCTTATTGAAAAGCAGGCCTATGCTCTCATAAATGCTTTAAAGGCATTTCGAATTTACATTCTTCACTCCAAAGTGGTTGCCTATGTACCTTCAGCTTTAGTAAAGGATATCCTGACACAACTAGATGTTGATGGAAGAAGGGCCAAATGAATTGCAATACTCATAGAATTCAAAATAGAGGTAAAGCCCACCAATCTTGTCAAAGGCCAGGGCCTAGCCAAGCTTATGGCTGAGGAAAATTGTAGTCTACTGGACATAAATTGCATAGGTGCAAATTTAAAGGTTGAACAAGTAGAGGAGGCAACATAAGAATGAAAGAAGAACTCGTCATTGGATGAGAATTTGGCTACTTGTGAATGGTATTCCAATATAGTTCATTTCTTGTTGCGGCTAGAAGTCCCTCCAGGGCTCAGTTCAAGCCAAGCTAGGACCATCAAGCTTAGAGAAACCAAATTTTGTATTATTAAGAACTTGCTTTATTGAAGGGACCCATCTAGAATCCTCTTGAGATGCCTAAACAAGGAAAAATCTATGGAAGTTATGCACCAGTTTCATTCCAGCATTTGTGAAGGGCATCATTATTGGAAAACTACAACCCACAAGATCCTAAAGGCTAGGTATTATTGGCCTACTCTATTCTCTAATTTGTTCTCATTTGTAAAGTCTTGTGACAAATGGCAGAGGTTTTCAGGAAGACAATAGCTGAAATATTTGTCCCTGAAACCAATACACACTAATGGTCCTTTCCGACAGTAGGGTTTAGATTTCATAGGGGAGATTAATCCACATTCTAGTGGCTTGCATAGGTGGATCTTAGTAGCCACTGATTATTTTACCAAATGGATTTATAGGCCATACCCACTAAGAAGCTTGATCACCGGGTTGTCATGAAGTTCTTAACTGAGAATATTTTCACTAGATTTGGATCCCCAACCAAGCTAGTCACTGATAATGCAACAAATTTCAAAGAAAAGGAATTGGTGGATATGTGTGAAGGAATGGGCATTAAATTAGTGCATTCTACCTCATATTATCCTCAAGGAAATGGCTTGGTAGAATCATCAAATAAGATCCTGGTGAGGATAATAAAGAAACTGCTGGAAGACAACAAAAGGAACTGGGATTCCAAGCTGAAGTTTGCATTATGGGCTAACAGATTTACCACCAAGAAATCCATAGGGAACTCTCCATTCAAGCTAGTGTATGGCACTAAGGCTGTTTTTCCAATCCAATTGATCCTCCCTGTGGCCAAATTCTTACAAGAGGAATAGGATGAGGAAAGCAACATGGCAAGGAGGATGTGTGACTTAGCTAAAATTCACCAGATCAGAGATCAACTGATTGAGAAGTTAGAAATACATCAAAGGAGAATCAAGGAAGCCTTTGACAAAAAGGTAAAGATGGACAATTTTCAGGTTGGTGACTGGGTTCTCAAATGTGATGCACTAAAGGAAAAGAAGGGCAATCATGGTAAATTCAATGCTTTATGGATAGGAATGTTTATCATCTCTAAGGTTCAAAGGAACAACAATTTCATTCTGCAAAGTTTAGAAGGAGAAAGTGTTTTTGATGGCCCAGTCAATGGGTGGTTTTTGAAACTTTATTTCATTTAAGGCTTTCATGCCTCAGTGTTGTAAATATGTTATTTTTAAATTTTTAATGTAGGCTAAGATAGACTCCATGCCCAATGGAATACTAGGTAGTATTTCTGATCTTGTTTCTTATGTAAAAGGTAGTGGTCTATGGTTCTTGAAAACTCACAGGGAGGATTTCATCCCCAGAAGGAGCTAGTGTTAGCCCTGAAGTGCAGTGCTGACTTTTTGGAGGTCAACGAAAATATTTAGTTGACTTTGTTGTTCTTAAACGGGTCCCACATGGGCCATTTTCCACTTTGTCCCTTACCCCGCTCACACTTTACCTTTCCACTTCCTTTATTAACCTTCTAATCCTGACAAAACACCCCTTTGGCCTTAGCCCCAAGTGCGAAAGCCAAAAATACCCATAAAACCTTACCCATATATCTTACGCTCTTATAACACATTCCCCGAAGACATCTCATACCTTCACTGCATCTCTGCCATCAGATCAACCTTACCAAATCTAATGGCTATTTCCCATATGGCATAAACAACTAGCGCAAAAAGTACTTGCCCGATGAGGGTAGTTTCTCTCTCTCCTCTGCTGCTACGTTTCATCCACTGAATGGCATCAGACGAGTTCCAACACTTTTCGCTTACCACCCGAGGTCTTTCCGACAAAAAACCAAACCATTACCACTCCAATCAAACCACCCCCAGGTGATATCACCCACGTTCCTCTTCCATCCAATAACCATCCGATTTGTCCACCTGAGATCTAACGGTCCGGACATGTCTTGCTCCCACCATGACCTCCAACCTCCTGTGCATGATCTCCACTATGCATTCCCCTTGATCTGATGGCCCTCATGCACGGTCACTCCCAACCATCCTCCACCACTCTGTCACCTCTCATTCAACACATCCATCCACCCATGCACTCCATACTCCACTCCCTACCTGTTATTCGGAGAAGAAGGTGGCCAACTCTGTCAGCCTGATGATAGTAAGAATTAATAAAAAGCATGGCTGAAGGAAGAAGGACACAACACCATCCAGCAAATAGAATTAAACAATCATGGGAAGGAAATTACATCCTTGAATGCAATCAGATAGTTAATGCCAGTAGGTGGTCGATTAAGACATATCCAGCCCTAAACGACTAAAGATCATTGTAAAAGTAAACTATAAATAGCCGAGAGCAAGATGTAAACAGAATTGGTTGTTGTTGTGTAGTTCATCTTTTGGAGGTTGTAGATACTGTGTAACTTGCAGTGTCTCATCTTCATTTTTAGAAATAAAATATTCTTTAGCTGTTACATGCTTAATGTCCATTCCCCTCCTTTTTCTATACTTGCACCTGGATTGGTTTGTTTGTGCTTTCTCCTGTGTCTAATGCTAGATAACTATCATCTTATCTCTGCATTGGAGAATTGGATCTGTTGTTGAATAGGTCATCTAGGTTTCTTCTATATCTAATGCAAGATAACTGTCATCTTATCTCTGCATTGATAGATTAGATTTACAAGTTTCTTTACTAGTTGTAGCTGGCCATCATACATTTTGTCTGCATCTGTTGGTGTGGTTAGTATTCTTAGTCTATTCACCTAATTCCAAAATTGTTGAGCATTGGTGGTCTAAAGCCTTGTAGTCTGAGGATGTTCATGCATGTATGGAGTGAGAACACAGTAGAAGTGGTTATCTGGATTGAACCAAGCCACCACCCACCCCAATAAGTTCCTAGAACCATATTGAAGATTATATGTTACCAGGCATCTCTGAGCTACAACCTAGGAGATTTTCCTGGAGCTCTAACAGCTTCAATCGACTGCCATTTACCTTCCCTGGAAATGGTTCTCCATTCGAATTCACCAGTTGAACTACTCCACCATCGGTAATCTCCTTGATGACATAGGGATCTAGCCAATGCATCCAAAATTTTCCTGGAAATTTATCAAACTTGTTGTCATACAATAATACTAAATCATTTAACTTGAAGGTGTGTAGTTTGATGTGCCGATCATTCCATGCCTTTTCGCACTCCTTTTGAACTTGATGGAATGTAGTAAAAAATATATCCTCTTCCAGCTTTGTTAGTTGCATGAGCCTTTCTTCCAGGGCTCTGTAATCTGCCATTCCTATGAATGCTGCTATGCATAGACTATGTAAAATGTACTCCATGAGCATCATAGCTTCTACACCATAAACTAGCTTGAAAGGCATTTCTCTAGTCAGCTTTTTGCAAGTCACCCTGTAAGCCTGTAGCACCGCAGGTATGCACACATCCCATTCATTTCTTTGTGCATTGAAAACCTTCATCAATGTGTTTTACAATATCTCATTAAATGCTTCCACCATCCCATTAGTCTGTGGGTGATATGGTGTACTTTTCTGATGATAAACCTAGAACTCCTCCATCAGTGCGTTGATTGTTTCATTAAGGAAATGTGTACCACAATCGCTCATCAAAATATTTGACCAACCAAATCTAGTTAGTACATACTCAAAGATGAACTTTACTACTACTGCCCTGGTACAATCCTTCACAGGCTGCGCCTCCACCCATTTGGTCAAATACTCTCTCATAGTGATGATGTATCACGCACCTGTCTTCTTTCCTAGAGGCTGAATTGGTCCCACAAAATCAATCACCTAATTTTCAAACAACTGTAATGACATTTATGGATTCAAAGGTATCTCATCCCTCTAGGATGGCCTACCCATCCTCTAACATGCATCACATGCCTTACAATAAGACTTTGAATCCTTATGAAGCGTCACCCACCATAACACAGCGTGTAAAATCTTCTACGATGTTGCTTTTCCTGCATAATATCCTCCTGTGACTCCTCCATGAACTTCAATATGGATGTTTTTTTATTCAAAGTCAGGTACATAATGTCACAAGATTTCATCCGAGCCCATTTTATATAAATTCCCTGCAATGACAAAAAATTCTATTGCGTGCACCACTAGCTCCTTCTTTTGTTGACTAGTATACCCTTTTGGAGCCATCCCCATCACCAAGAAGTATATGATATTTGCAAAGTGATTGTCCAAAACATGTACTACAAAGAGCTACACGTCAGGCAATCCTTCCTCCAAATTAGTAGGATCCTCTCCTATTTCAATGTGTGACATATGATCTAGTCTTTTATTCAGTCGTCTTGGCTTTACAATAACTTCGAAGTCATATTCCTAAAACAATAACAACCATCTGCATATCTCCCCCCCAAACATAGGCTTGTTAACCAGGTACTTCAATGCAAAATGGTCTATATACATCTTGAAATGTCTGCCTAATAAGTAATGCATGAACTTCTGAAGTGCATACATCATATCCAATCCTTCGTGCTTTGTCATTGAATAGTTCTTCTCAAATTTAAACAATTTTCTTCATGTAAACAATATAGGGTGATCCAACTCTCCCTTGTCGGCCTGTGACAGTACTACCTTGAGCGCAATACATGACGTATCCACATGGACATGAAATTCCTTCTTCCAATCCGAGAAGACTAGTATCGACGTGTTGACTATCTTTTCCTTCAACACATCTAAGCTTTTTTGACACTCTTCATTCCAATAGAACGTAGCATCCTTCTTTAGAAGCTTCTCCATCGACGCAGTAATCTAGACATAGCTTTTGATGAAATTTATATATTATACTTTATGCCCCAACATTACACGCAACTGTTTCACACTTCTTGGTGCCTCCAAATTAATTATAACCACGATATTAGCAGGGTCTACCATCAAGCCTTTTCTGCATACCACGTGACCCAGCAAGATCCCAAAAGGGACACAGAACAAGCATTTCTTCAAATTGAACACGATCTAGTACCTCTGACATGTATCCAACATCAATCATAAACTAGCTACGTGGCGCTTTACCAACAAAAAAACCATCTAATCATCGAAGTATACCTCCAAAAAATTGTGAATGAAGTCCTTGAATGCTACAATGACTACACACGATAATATCATCGGTGTGTTCTAGTTATACAAGAAAATGACCTCCTCATTAGCTCAGAGGATAAAGACATGATGACTAAAGGATTGGACAAGTTCACAAGCCCACTTGTCAAGCTAACATTGTCTAGACACTATCAACCTACTTTATAAATCTTCTCAACAAGCATAAGGGTGCATTAGTGCCTAGGATGACTCTACTTGTTACCTCGGGAACAACGTTAGTGACCTTACATCAGTTTCATTGTGTTAAAGGAGTGAATTGACTGAGAAAATATCCCTAGATTCTCTCCTATGTCAGCGCATAAAAGTAGGGAAACATCATAACTCGACTGGTTTGGGGGAATTACTAATTCCTAATGGAGTATGTAAACGGTAAAGAGTGCTAAGGCATGGAAACATCATTGATTTTTCCTATGGAACTCATGAAGGACTTGGAAACCCTAACCTCACATGCTATATATGTAAGGCTAGGTCCATGGGGAAAGTGGTCGAACCATTTGAAAGCATTTCCTATTTGACTGTCGAGCAGAGTCTCAGACTAGGGCATCAGAAGAGGTTAAGAAGGGGGAGAGAGAGAGAGGAGTTGGAGGGGTAAGGGAAGGCTGATGCAACTGATGGTTGTAATCACTCTTTCTACATCAATATAGAACTCTAATTGTGTTGTCCACTCTGTGATGTTAGTAGTATAACTTGTTTATATGTTTATTCAATATCTTTTAGCGTGAGTAGCTTAGTTATATGCAACTAGATATCTTCTATATGTTCATGCATTTGTTTATCAAGGTTTTATGCTATGATATTATGCTTGTCTTTGCTATCTAAAGGTTTTGATCTAGATTCAACTTAGGGGTCTTCCACCTAGCTGCATTGCACTCTCCAACAACACCACACTAAGACTCAAGGTAATAATTCCTTCTCGCTTTGATATTCGTTTGTTAAACATAGATATGCATGTATCTTTGTGACAACTGCAACTAATATAACTGTCTATCGAGGATATCAGGAATATCCTTGAGGGTTTTCTACATCACCAAGCACCCGTGCATTAATCCCTATAGTAGTTCTTCAATCAAAACAACCTCACAATATTTTGAAAGCATCCCCATTCAGTCATGAAATTTGTCTTACTTCTATCCTCTGTCGCGATCTTGATCTGATGGTACTCGGAGAACCCATCCATGAATGAATATGCCTCCTGTCCTCCTACATTATCCAACATCTCGTCAGCGAATGGAGTTTGAAAGGGATCATGTATGCAGGCATCATTCAACTTCCTGAGATCTATGCATATCCTTATTTATCCTTATGTTTCCTGTCTTGAACTACTATTGGACTTACCCAATTAGACTCTTCTACTGGTTCAATGATGCCCACCGCAAGCATTTTATCTAACTCTAAGCAAACCCTTTCTTTATACTTTGGATTGAGGTGATAAGGCCTCTGCTTGATTGGCTTCACGCCCAGTTTTAGTGTAATTTTCATGACTCTTAGGTCCCCTATTATCCCTTTCAAATTTGAAAACTTCATAGGGAACAAGTCCTAATATTCGCAGAGAAATTCAATGACCTTATCTACTGTTGCATCATCCCAGTAGTCCCCACTTTTTGCAAATTTGGCATTTTCTTCTATCCTAATGCTCACTTGTTTCGTTCTCAGTAGCACGGTGATATCTGGATTCTTAATTTGTGGTCCTTCAACTTCGCAGTGACCTACAGTCTCTGGGATGTTAATGTTCCTCGAATCCTCGTCTTCTTCTTCGATAGTCACATTGTAGCACTCCAATGGGTGGCTCAGCTGGGTCATCTAATCTGGTTGAATTAAGCCCAAGGGGTCCTGTGGTACTCTAAATATTGCTACCTTAACTTCCTATAGTGACTCGTTAATACTTTCAAACCCATCCTCAAAGCTAAATTTCATCAAGAATATATGTCGCAAAACATCCCATTCTTCAGTGTGATGGCAAAGCTCTTTCTCTAAGTACTAGTTCATCGGTATTATGTCAAAGGATGACAAAACAGATGTACCCGTTCAGGCTGAGGCTCTACTCCATAAACCTTAGTTCATTTGGCCAGCTGATCGTGCGGATCATTCCTTCCATCATATTTCTCTGTTAGCCACTCTTGTGGGTGACCAAACCACAATCTCATCATCTTTCTGTACACACACCAATCATGAAAACAATCTTTGTGAGTACCCCACCATCTCGCAGGCGTAGCGCCCAATCCAAGGCCTAGAAGCAATGCTTCTCTTACACTTCCCTTTCAAATGCATCCAGAAATCTATCGACATCAATTAAGACATCATAGTAAGGAAGATTTCTTACCTCTGACGATACACATCGCAACTACTTGGTCATCATTTTACAGTGCAATGTAGATAATTCATGTAGTTGATTCTACCAGTGCTTAAGCTCCTCATCTGAATTTGAAGTGTAGGAGCTTTCACAGTCCCATGCAATATGTCCATCCACTGTTAGATTCACGAAATCCTGATCTCACACTGTTATCTTATAAGTCTAGTCCAAATCATCACCGCTTTCATAATAGAAACTGGTTCAATATAGCACGATCCTTCTGCAGGGTCCAGGGGCACTGCTACACAAAGCTATTTCTTTTCAAATATCATCTTCCACTTCTTCAAATTGATTACCCCATTCATTTCAGTGGCCCAATAGATCCCAAGTAGCACAGGGTAGGGATTGCTGTCATCCACAATCTCTATCACTTCGAAGTCAGCCAATGCACTCGTGCCCTCAATGTCCACTGTTACTCCCTCCAATATTTCCATGGGGATAATTTTCTGTTGATTTTCCATCCTTAACTGAATCGAAGACCACTGCAGCACAGGTCTCCCCATCCTTTCCCATGTATAGCAAAACATTCACATCCCACCCCAAATCCAGAATTACTTGATCCATCTCATATTCCCCTCTATGCGCAGTGAGCCTCATCTCATGCCCCATTCTTGCCTTATGCTTACAAATACTCCTGACTAAGTGTGATCCATCATGAGTGTTTTCTTTCCCAACATACTTATTTATCAGTTCTTGTAGTCCTTTCATAGCCTTACTGTCATACAAAAACTTCATACAGGTCTCCAAGAAAGTAGTAAGAATGGAAGGGTCCATCTCTTCAGCTGTCTTATCTGTGGAAATTCCCACTGTAGGTCAACAGATTATGTAATATACTAAAGAAAAATACAAGATTTAATTCTACAACAAGCTTTGCAGAAGCTTAATAAATTATGAGAAATATCAAATAGAACAAATATAACAGATGAAGAGAGAATACATTGGGGAAAGCCTTAGCTAAAAACCTTGATCTTTGTATTATCATACAAGTGGAAATATGTATGTCTTACACAAAGCTTTAGCTCACAAGCTATCCAGCTCTCAATACAATCCCTCTCCTACTCATAGACAGTTAAAGGCTTCTCACAAACCTTCTTCTTTGCCCTCCAAGCCTCCTATTTCCTTACGTAGTTTCTCCTCGGTCCTCAAGCTACCACTTGTGTTTAATAATCCCTCACACACTGCTCTGACCTCTGAAATAACTACACAAACCTGAAGGAGATAATTCCTTCTACATGGATGAGTTTCTTTATGGGAAAAATCCATCCAACTAATAGTACACTGTCCCTCCTCCGATCTCAACTGGGTCTTTGTCTGAACTGACATGCATGAGTTATTTATGAGAGAATATTCAGTTATTTGAAGTGCAGCAGTTACATGCATGCAAGCATTAACTAACTTAACTCACAATTAATTCAACAAACTATTTATATTAATCTAACTGGACTTGACTCCATTAACTGAGCCAACTAATTACAATTCAGTATTAAAACTCGCCCTTATCTCTTTAACTTATGGATAAATTCCTCAATTAATGGAGAAACTGTTGCATGTGCCCACATAGACTTCATGTTTGATTTTCCTTAACTAATTAACTCAAGATGAATAAATTAATTATTTTACAAACAACTACTAAGACCAAATTCAAATTTTACTTCTCGATTTTAGTTCAAGGACTAACTAAAATTGGAACCCATCTCGAAATGCTATATATAGCAATGCTATTTTTAGCACTTCCATTTTTCATTCCTTGTTGCTATGTCCAACACTGGTACTCGAACTACTATTTTTAGCATTTCTTGTTTCCATTTTCAACACTCCCTCTCAACAAGAAAGGCATTCAACTTGAACCTGATCCTAAACCTTTGAAATGTTCTGCATGCAACACTTCTCCCAAGTGTGGTTGCTCCAACAACTCTAGAAACAAAAAAACCCCAACGAACCTCTCTGTTGGGCTAGAAACATACTCTGATGCTGAAGCTCCCTCTGCCACTGACAAATGCGACCTCTTTGACCTCTAAGCTGCTACAACACTCCATGCATCTCGCACCATTGCACACTTCTCTGTGCCATCCTGCACTGGTGCAACACTTCTGTGCCTCTCGCATTGTTGCAGCCTGCTAGCTCTGCATTGTCTTGGGATTCCTGCACTGTAGCTTTCTTTGACACTCCATCCACATCTACCTCTACCCACTCAGCTAGTCCTACTACTCCTTGTCATGGCTCCTATAGCAAGGTCTAATCTAAGAGGCTAGGTACCTTGAGGATCCTGCCCCTATTTCAACCTTCTTGGGACTATCATGTCACATTGCCCCAACTCCGACCTGGAGGTATGGATGCATGTGTTCCCTCTGCCCACTTGGCTCGAAATTTCCCCCTACCGAAGGTCTCTGCATGAGTGGATGTCTCCACTTGGTCTCCTCTCAGCTTCTCTATTTGTGGCTGCTCCACAACCTCCTGAAGCGGCTTCACCAATTGTGGCTCCTCCACAATTCTCTGAGACTTCTTCTGGCGCTGCATGTTGAGAGGTAATTTACTCTCCCTCTCAACCACCAAGTATCTAACCTTTTCCTTGCTTCTCAAGGCTTTGCGTGCAACATGTACCTCAAGTGCATACAAGCTCCTGGCTAGCACACTAATCTGTTTCATCTTTCCTGCTGTCATGAAATTTTCTGGAAAAAGAGCTGATTTTAAATTAGAGATTCCTCCCTCATTCGAACTTTGATTCAGCTGATCAAAAGGAATCCAAATATGCTATTTGTTTCTAAAATTTTTGCACAAAAATTTTCAAATATGCTCTGAAAACTCATGGCCCAAATTTTTTCTCTTCAAATTCTCTTCTTCATATACTGTTCACTGCTCTGATAAACTTGGCTCTGATACCATGTATAAATTCCCACTGTAGATCAATAGATTATGCAATATACTAAAGAAAAATTCAAGATCTACTTCTACAACAAACTTTACGGAAGATTAATCAATTATGAGAAAGATCAAATAGAACACATATAACAGATGAAGAGAAATCAATCACACATGAACACAGAATAATACATTGGGGAAAGCCTCAGCTAAAAACCCCGATCTTTGTATTATCATACAAGTGGAAATATGTTGGGATTACACAAAGCTTTAGCTCACAAGCTATCCAGCTCTTAGTACAATCCCTCTGCTACTCATAGACAGTCAAAGGCTTCTCACAAACCTTCTCCTCTACCCTCCAAGCCTCCTATTTCCTTGCGCAGTTTCTCCTCGGTCCTCAAGCTGCCACCTGTGTGTAATAATCTCTGACACATTGCTCTAACCTCTAAAATAACTGTACAAACCTGAAGGAGATAATTCCTTCTACATGGATGAGTTTCTTTATAGGAAAAATCCATCCAACTGATAGTACACTGTCCCTCCTCTGATCTGAACTATGTCTATGTCTGAACTGACATGCATGAATTATCTATGAGAGAATATTTAGTTATCTGAAGAGCAACGGTTACATGCATGCAAGCATTAACTAACTAAACTCACAATTAATCCAACAAACTATTTGAATTAATCTAACTGGACTTGACTCAGTTGACTGAGCCAACTAATTACAACTCAATATTACAAATCATCCTTATCTCTTTAACTGATGGATAAATTCCTCAATTAATGGAGAAACTGTTGCATGTCCCCATATACTTCATGTTTGATTTTCCTTAGCTAATTAACTCAATATGAATAAATTAATTATTTTACAAACAACTGCTAAGATCAAATTCGAATTTTACCTCTCAATTTTAGTTCACAGACTAACTAAAATTGGAATCCATCCCGAAATTCTATTTATAGAAATGTTTTTAGCACTTCCATTTTCATTCCTTGTTGCTATGTCCAACATTGGTACCCAAACTGCTATTTATAGCAATGTTATTTTTATCATTTCTTGTTGCCATTTTCAACACTATCCTGAATTCTAGAGGTAGAGGCTTCAACAAATATTTTCTTTGCTTCCATAAATGTTTCCCATGCACCCTTCAGAGCAAACTCGACCTCCTTTTCTGAAGGTTTGCAAACCCATTCACTTTCTTCAGGTTGCTTCCACTTTTCTTCGCCAATCGTCATCCCACTCTGCAATACAATATTTACCTCAGGATCCTCTTTGTGAGGCTCATCCCTCATCATCTACATGTTTTGAGTCAACTGCAGAGGCTGCACCCCCTTTTCGTGTATCTTAGCTATCAATACCAGGCAACCTTCAGTTGCATGGTCAAACTGAGTACAATATCAGCATGACAGATGCATAAGATTTGGGACGTCTCACACATAGTGTCCCGGTCCTCCACGGTTGTAACAAATGACCTGTCCCTGACCTCTACTAGGTCCTCCTGCACCTAGGCCTCATCCACGCCCCTGATATTCACCTCGTGCTCCCCCAGCACCTTGGTCCAGAGGTTGGGTTTTTGCCTGCACCCTATATGCAGGTGTTCTATCCATCATTAACTCGTAACTACGGTAATTACTCTCATCATGATGCATCGATTGACAAAAGTTGTATAAGTGTTGTTGCAGTTTCTGTATAAATTTTTGTTTGTTGCATTTTTTCCAGCTACCTGATAGATAGCACACCATGGCGTGGGCCCTGTACTTAACCTCGCTGGAGCTTCCAACCTCAGAGGTATTGGTCCTCCTGCTGTAGCATAATTCGTGAAGACTGGGTAGTGATCTTTGTCATGGCCCTAGATTTTGCATTTTAGGCACCAAACTTCTTCGCGCACCTCTGGCCGAACTATTATATCATTCTTCACACTTTGCATTTCTAGGAAAAGGTTCTGCAATTGCACCTAAATGTGTTGAACCCCAAAATTAGCATCTTGGATCAGTGTCTCATGCAATCTCATCGCAATTTCTAGAGCTTCCACCTGGGTCCCAATCTTTTGCTATGATAACGCAACCCTTAGATGAGGTGGGAGTGAAGCCACAAACCATTCGCGGTGCTGCCCATCTTTCAGATTCATGTTAGCTTCGTGGATTGTACACTTCAATCTCTGATCCAAATCCTAGGGTGTCTCTCCAAGCTTCATCGTGATCTCTTTGAATCCCACAATTGATTGTGCTTTAGACTTACGTCTAGTGAATTCCTTTTTCAACGTGGTCTGAATATTTGCAAATGCAGATGTCAGGTTATCAGTGCAGTACTTAATGTACCACGTTAGTGCGCATTCCTGCAAAGAAATAACCAATGTTTATTTCTTCATTTGATCATCTATAATACCTTGAGCTTCCCATACAGCCTTCATGACGAACCAAAACTGGTTCGGATCCTCATTTCCCAAGCCCTTGAACACAGGTAGCTTTACTGAGTTCGCCATACTGAATGGTGGCGGAGGTGGTAGTGGTGTAGGTGAAGGTGTATGCTGTGGAGGTGAATATGGAGGCGGTGAGGGTGGATGGGGTATTCGCCGGAACCCTTTCTTTATCAGCTTTTCGGAGAAGCCTGTGCTACTTCCTCGTCGTCACTCAGAGGAGGTTCTATCAGAGAACTATATTTAGGGCCTATTTTTCCTCTGTTCCTAAAGGTTTTTCCACTTCGCTTATCCCCAAACATCAAGGTAGTTGCATAACCCGCTTTTCAAACACTAACATATTAATCGAGGTATTTAAATACCTTAAATACTTACCTCATGGCCCTTTGAAGAAGCAGTGCTCTACTTCACTATAACTGACCGAGGTATAAACCGCGAACTCTGTCACGAACCCTCCTATGATATGATCAAGCCAATGATCGATAGTGTGTATGATCTTATCTTCAAAGGATTCTAATCTCCACACTAACTTTGGGGTCCAGACTATTGGATTGTCAAGCCTCCACCTTCCTTGGCTATCTACCAATTTCACGACCCACTCGTACAATTCGATCGGGAAGGAACAAAACAAGATCTCGTGTATCTCTATTCTTTCGTCAATTGCGGATTCTTGTTCTCTTGTGCAGTGAATTTGTGGATCTTTCAATCCAACCAGTCTTTTATCTCCTTCTTAGTTGCATTCTAGTGATGTGACACCACACATCTCTTTATGCAAATCCCAACCTCGGCAATGGAACCATTTTTTGGCTTGATGGGCCCTGACCTAGGTTCAACATTAATTTTCCAAGCAAATCCCTACACTACTGGCCCTTTCGGCATCAATCCGTGGAACGTGGACTGAAGTCTCACCTAAAGCAGTATGGGGGGATGTAGGAACCAAGTTTCGACACCCTCAGATGGTAGTGATGTCTCTTTATACCCTAACCCTTCCTTCGCACAGATCGATAAACCTTTTAGGGCTTATTGATATACTTCCCTTAGTTGTCTTCTAGACCTTTGTGAAGGTCTATGACTATCTTTCACATACCCTAAATAAGTGATTCAGACACTCATGCACCTCTGTAATTACACTTACTATTGTTTTTATGCAAATTAGCTTAAGTAGTGGATAACTTCGACATGCATTATGATTATCTTCACGTAAACAAATATTCTTACTTGCGTTCATATAACAAAGTAAAATACATAAATTCATGCATCAATATAGTATTAAATCATAAACCTAATATTCAACATAACACAATCGCATGCATTCATAACAAAAGTAAAATAGCTCATACGCAGATAATTTCACAATAATTCTCTTTATTGATGTTCATATCTCCTCTACAAACTCTAACTACCCTAGGGCAATAGTTGCAGCGGTCCGCACACTCAGTTGCGGACTTCTACCCTAGGCCTCTGTGCAAATAGCTACAAATCCTATTTCCTATGCTAAGACTCTTCGTGCTTAGCTCTCACAGACCCATTACATCAATGACTACAAAACATATCTGAACTAAACTAAAAACTGCCTTAGACTCTTCTAATGCTTCCCTTTTTATACAATCCCATGGTCCGTTGACCAAGGGTGGATCTCATAAATCCGACACAAGTTACACAAACTAAGGGAAGAAACCCTTTGTTGACTCTTTACATATTTGCACTCCATGACCATAAAATGTGTGGACTTTATATTCTTAATACAAAACTTGGGCCTTTAACCCAAAAACTTGGGCTTTTAACCCCAACATTGACCCTAGGGGACTTGTTCCCAACACACGAGCACAACACTAGGAAAAAAAGAAATCTTTGGAAGCACCCTTGCCCTTGTTGTGGGAGCTTCTGGAGCCTCCCAAACGCACCCTTGTCCATATCAAGGGAGCATCCATGGGTTTGAAGCACTAAAACTTCAGTTTGTCTCAAGGGATGGTTACCTGAGTGGTTAGAATGGCTCCTGGGAGTTATATTTCTGATGTGGAAGGTTTGTGTCATGTGTTCCAATGGTTTCAATTCCTTACCTAACACATAGGGATCCAAATCATATCATAGTAACTTCTCATCACATGTGTACCGTAGTTGGCCGGTTACTTGGGTAGATGTGGGAGGTGGGTGTTACAACCCAGTTCTATAAATTATGCTTACCTCAACCCAATATTTTGTCTCAAGCATTCCACAACACATCATTAACCATTAGCAATCAATTCCTCTACTTTCTACCTGCATAATGGTGCATATCCATATTACATTTTGTGTCTTCTATCAAATCTCAGGTGCATTAAAATTAACCAACACTTCCTCTACTCTCTTCCTACATAGTAGTGCATATCCATACCACATTTTGTATATTTCATCACACCATTTGGTGTGCTACCATTTTCGAACCACCCCATAATCAAGGTTCATGCATGCCTGATAGGTCAACACCTCAATTCTTAGAATGAAAAGTGTTTTTCGTTGGGCGGTCATCTATAATTTATAGGAAAAATCAAATTTGAATTCGACTGTTCCCCCCAAAATCCACTCATAAATGCTATATTGGCAGCAGATCTTCATAGATCTCGCTCTTAAATTCTGACTTAAATGGCACCCCCTACTCCACTTAGCCATTTTCCCACTGTCAACTCATCAACAATGACCACAACATTCACTTTCTAGCTGCCCTGCACAGTCTCTCCTCCTATAGCACAACTTCCTTCATGCTTCTGCCGATACTGCGACATTCCTTCCTTCCACACAGTCCCCTAGTCATGTAGCTCTATAACCTAGGCACTATAGTTTTATGTCTCATGCCTCCTTTTAGCTACCTGGAGCGCTAAGCCTATGCCTCCACCATATAGTCATATGGCCAGATTCCTAGTGTATGGCTTCAATCGGTTGCCATTTACCTTCCCTAGAAATGGTTTTCCATTCAACTTCACCAGCGAAACTGCTTATAGTCTCATGCCTCCTTTCAGCTACCTGGAGCGCTAATATTATGCCTCCACCATATAGTTGTCTGGCTAGATCCCCAGTGTATGGCTTCAATCGGTTGCCATTTACCTCCCCTAGAAATGGTTTTCCATTCAACTTCACCAGCTGAATTTCTCCACCATCGGTAATCTCCTTGATGACATAGGGCCCTAGCCAATGCATCTGAAATAGTCAAGGTTCATGCGTGCCTGATAGATCAACACCTCAATTCTCAGAATGAAAAGTATTTTTCATTGGGTAGCCATATGTAATTTATAGGAAAATTCAAATTTGAATCTGACCATTCCCCCCAAAATCAGCTCATAAATGCTAGATTCGTGGCAAATTTTCACAAATCTCACTCTTAAATCCTAACTCAAATTCCACCCCCATGCTCCACTTAGACATTTTCCCACTATCAACTCATCAACAGTGACCATAATGTTCACTTTCTGGCTACCTTGCGCAGTTTCTCCTCCTATAGCACAACTCCCTTCGCACTTCTTCTGATACTATGACATTCCTTCCTTCCATGAAATCCCCTAGCCACGCAGCTCTACAACCCAGGCACTATAGTTTATAGTCTCACACCTCCTTTCAGCTACCTGGAGCACTAATACTATGCCTCCACCATATAGTCATCTAGCCAGATCCCTAGTGTATGGCTTCAATCTGCTACCATTTACCTTCCCTGGAAATGGTTTTCCATTCAACTTCACCAGCTGAACTACTCCACCATCAATAATCTCCTTGATGACATAGGGCCCTAGCCAATGCATCTGAAATTTTCCTGGAAATTTATCAAAATTTTTGTCATACAATAATACTAAATCATTTAACTTGAAGGTGAGCAGTTTGATGTGCCGATCGTGCCATGCCTTTTCGCACTCCTTTCGAACTTGCTAATGGAATCTAGTCAAAAATATATCCTCTTCCAACTCTGTTAGCTACGCGAGCCTTTATTCCAAGGCTCCGTGATCTACCATTCCTATGAATGCAGCTATGCATAGACTAGGTACAATGTACTCCATCAACATCATAGCTTCTACACCATATACCGGCCTGAAAGGCATTTCTCTAGTCATCTTTTTGTAGGTCATCTTGTAAGCCCATAGCACTGTAGGTACGCGCACATCCCATTCATTTCTGTGTGCATTGCAAACCTTCATTAGAACGTTCTCCAATATCTTATGAAGTGATTCAACCATCCATTAGCCTATGGGTGATATGGCATACTCTTCTGATGATAAACCTAGAACTCCTCCATCGGTGCACTAATCGTCTCATTAAGGAAATGTGTACCGCAATCTCTCATCAAAATATTTGAGCAACCAAGTCTAGTCAGTACATACTCAAAGATGAACTTTTTTTCTATTGCCCTGGTACAGTCCTTCACAGGCTATGCCTCCACCCATCTGGTCGAATACTCTGTTGTGATGATGATGTATCGCGCACTTGTCTTCTTTATTGGAGGCTAAATTGGTCCCACAAAATCAATCACCTACTTTTCGAACGACTATAATGACATCTACGGATTCAAAGGTAGCTCATCCATCCATGATGTCTTGCCTATCCTCTAACATGCATCACATGCCTTACAATAAGACTGGGAATCCTTATGAAGCATCAACCACCATAACCCAACACGTGAAATCTTCTGCGATGTTGCTTTTCTTGCATAATATCCTCCCGTGACTCCTCCATGAGCTTTAGCATGGATGTTGTTTCATTCAAAGGCAGGTACATAATGTCACAAGATTTCATCCAAGCCTATTTGATATAAATGCCCTGCATTGACATAAAATTCTACCTTGCGCACAACTAGCTCCTTCTTTTGTTGACTATTATACCATTCTGGAGCCGTCCCTGTCGCCAAGAAGTGTATGGTATCTGCAAAGTGATTTTCCGCAACACATACTACAAAGAGTTACACATCAAGTAGTCCTTCCTCCAAATTAGTAGGCTCCTCTCCTATTTCAATGTGTGACAAATGATCTAGTCCTACAGTCAATGTCTTGGCTTTACAATAACTTCGAAGTCATATTCCTGAAACAACAACGACCATTTTCATATCTTCCCCCCCAATAAAGGCTTGTTAACTAGGTACTTCAATGCAAAATGGTCTGTATACATCTTGAAATGTCCACCTAATAAGTAATGTATGAACTTTTGAAGCACGTATATCATAGCCAATCCTTCTTGCTTTGTTGTTGAATAGTTCTTCTTAGCTTTAGACAATTTTCTATTTGGAAATGCTATAGGGTGATCCAATGCTCCCTCACCGGCCTATGTCAGTACTACCCTGAGCGCAATACATGACACGTCCACATGCACATGAAATTCTTTCTTCCAATCAGGGAAAACTAGGATTTGTGTGGTGACCATATTTTGTTATGAAACCAGCTCAAGAAAAGATAGAAAAGATAGATCAACACCTTAGAATTCAGCCTCTTCGAGGGGGCAACCTCCTTTACATTACATAAATGAACAATTCTTGGATGATTCAAATGATAAAACCTCCTTTCTATATATAGGACTTTAAGGAGTCACAATATAACCCAGCCGACCTAACAATAATAATATAAAGCCACAAAAATAACAATAGAGGGATTCT
>APFE030198358.1:35459-46462 GCA_000404065.3 Pinus taeda | reverse complement strand
AATTACTGATAATAATGCTTCACTATGCCCTTTGAATTCCTTCAAAATAATTTTTCAAACCAAGCTTAAGAAAACATTTAAAAAAATATACACACCTTTTTTCACTTTGTAGGAGCTCGATATTTCCTCTGATGTATCTCTGTAGTTTCAGATCATCCAGTTCTAAAATTGTGACCTATAGTATCCCTCTGTGTCCTCTTTCCAATGCCACCAGTCTGACCCCAATTGGATTCTCCAATGAAGAGTTATGCCAAATCTCCCACAGTGACCTGATTATAGACTAATTCAGTAGAGTGACCTTGTACAACGTGCCACGTATCCCTGTTATGAGCTTTGGCTCTAAAAAATATATACAAGAAACTACAGTCCATCCTCTTTTTGTAACTTCTGACGACATTTCAATCTGATGCTCAGAGAGAAAGTTATGATGATTTTCCCCCGGTCACCTGTTTTGAATGTAATTGAGGATTCTGCAAAATGACCAACTTCCTCAGTTCATATCTCCGACAATATAGCGCAAAAATATCTAAAATTCAGACCTAAGATTCAGTGCGATGTATTCTCAAATGGTTTTTTTTTTTAGCTTCTGAAACGGCGCAGAAAAAAAGTTATAGCGAAAATTCCATGATGACCTGTTTAGAGCAGCGAAACCCTGGAATCCAAAGCTCTGATACCAAATGTTATGAAACCAGCTCAAGAAAAGATAGATCAATGCCTTAGAATTAAGCCTCTTTGAGGGTGCAACCTCCTTTACATTACATAAATGAACAATTCTTGGATGATTCAAATGATAAAACCTCCTTTCTATATATAGGAGTCTAAGGAGTCACAATATAACCCAGCTACCTAACAATAATATATAAGCCACAAATAACAATAGAGGGATTCTATGGGGCATAGTAATAACAATATGGGGACAATAGGGGTACAACAATATTAATAAGGGGTACAACTACAATAGTAATGGGGTAATCACTAGTATTATAGGGACCCAATGTTGTGTGTCACTGTTTCACACTTCTTGGTGCCTCAAAATTAATTATAACCACGATATTAGTAGGGTCTACCATCAAGCCTTGTCTGCATACCATGTAACCCAGAAAGATCCCAAAAGGGACATAGAACAAGCATTTCTTCAAATTTAGTGCAATGTGGTACCTCCGACATGTATCCAACATCAAGCATAGACTAGCTATGTGGTGCTTTACCAACCCAAACACCGTCCAATCATCGAAGTATGCCTCCAAAAACTTGTGAATGAAGTTCTTGAATGCTACAATGACTACACGTGAGAAGATCATTGGTGCATTCTTGTTATACAAGAAAATGACCTCCTCATCATCTCAAAGGATAAAGACATTATAACTAAAGGACTGGCCAAGTTCACAGGCCCACTTGTCAAGCTAACATTGTCTAGACACTATCAACCTACTTTATAAAGCTTCTTACAAAGCCTAAGGGTGTGTTAGTGCCTAGGGTAACTCTACTTGTTACCTTAGGAACAACATTAGTGACCCTACATCAGTTTCTATGGGTCAAAGGAGAGAATTGACTAAGAAAATATCCCTATATTCTCACCTACGTTAGCTCATAAAAGCAGGGAGACATCAGAACTTGACATGTTTGGGGGAATTACTAATTCCTAACTATTTCTGGGAAAATTAGTGTCTTTTCGAATGACTAACCCTCTAGGTTTGGTAGCTAACATAGAAGCAACAACCAAAGCAATTCAATATCTTTCCTATGAGTGATAGATAAGAAAGACATTATGAAAGATTAACCTGTAACTTTTGCTTGAATCCTCGCTTGATCTCCCTTTCCTTTGGCTAATCTCGTAACTCCTCCCCGTACTTAACACGCTTGGAGAGTACCTGAACAACTACAGAAAAAAGGACCTATCAAAGCATAATGATCCATCACAGCATAAACATCATAGAATCATAAATATGATTAACAAATGAATGCATTTACAATTAACACAATCAATTCGGAAAAATCTTGAAGAACTTTATTGATATCAAGGAGAATTACAATGCATAAGAAGTCTGATCCAACGCCATCCTCCCAGCTTCAAGACTTCTTCACCTCATGAATTAGCAATAACATACCAACAGTATCACAATACTCTCACCTCAATACTGAAACTAGCAGCACTTCCTTACAACTCAGAATAATTAAGCCCTCTAACCTCTTGGATGGGAGATCCTTTTATAGATGATTGCAAGAGGGTGAGTCATCAATGGAGATGATGAATTCCATTCCATTTTTTGAAATTAGTTCCTTAAGGGAGGGGAATTGGAGATGGTTCCCTAGTTCCGTTGGTCATCCTTGGGCGAATTCAGAGAGGCAAGTGGCACAGGAGAAGTTTCTAGAAGATTCCATGAGAAACCAACTAACAAACTGTCCCAGAATTTTGTCCAACCTCACCCGTCGCACTTACTAAAGGTCCAAACTACGATGCATCTCACTTAAACAGTGTAGCAGGTGAGATGAATCTCACCCTAACACAGGGCTTTCAGATATGGTTCAATTTAGGCACTTTCTAGATGATTTCTGAGATGGAACTCTTGGGGAATGAGGCATTCAGATGACTAAGCTTCTTTAGGGTATAAAACAAATCTTTTATGGGTTGATGAGCCCTAATATCATCAACATATGAGATTGGGGTTGATGTGCCCAAATATGTCTATAACAGTTGCCCCCTAAAGCATGAGGTCGTAAATGTTCATGTCGAGTGAAATTCTTTATCATGAGGATCAGAAGTTTCGAACTGGAAGGTGAGCTGCATAAATTACAATACAATACATCATGATAATATGATTTTTCATGAACTAGCTGAGGGAGGCATTCCTATGCTGGACTTTATAAATTTTCATTTCATGTACATAGATGAGATAATCATCTACAAATATAGACTTGTGATTCTATAGATATAGAGTCATAATCCATGATTAGGATGACCATTTGTGTAGATCCTTTGTACTTTTGATTTTTTTGTATCCCTAAATATATCACAGTCTAGATGGATGAAACTAGATCTGGGGTCTTCAAGCTCGTTCAATTTTCGCTCAATGTACAAGTTAGACCATGTGAAGAGATGTTCTAAGGTCAAACATGGAAATACATCACCTGATTACCAACTAATGATGTGAGTTGTTAACAGACATGAGAGGGATCACCGATAATGATAATGATCCTCAAGGTACTATAGTACATTTTACATTGTGTGAATACATGATACGATGTCGAACACCATGCAAAATATTTTGGTCAAAGGCCATTGATGTCAACCTATTGCCAGAAGAGAGAAACTTGACATTGATGTAAACAAGCTTCAAAGCACTGGAAGGGTGTTTCTAAGTCAACTTCTTGGATAGTGAGCTGATGTCGATAAGAAGCGACTCATCATAGGAAGGCCTTGATGTATACCACATCTACAAGATGAAATGAAGCAAATGATTTTTGGAGGTAAAAATGAACTGACGACACAAGGTCCAGGAATGGCGGTCATGAAAAATGAAGGTTGGAAGTATTGTAGCATTTGAGACTTTAACTGGATGACTTCTCTTGAACATATCGGTGACACTAAGATGAATTGGTAGCGTTTGACCCAAAATAAGAGTGATGGATGGTGTGATAGACCAACGGTATGACGACCATCAAACAGAATAACCCAACCCAACTTAGTCACAGAGATGGAGTGAAAGTGTCATGTTCAAGAGCGACTCACTACCATAAGTTTTCAATATTTTTCCCCTTTTTCCCCAGTCATTGTTTACCAGTACCTCTTTATTTTTTATCAAGCTTGAGGAGGATAACATATGCTTGTTCCATAATTCGCCCTTTGGGAAAACCCATCGCTATTTGATGTTTTAACAAGTCTAGCGATGGTGAAACTTGGTCTTGTCTAGATGGACAAGTTTGTCGCTATTATTTTAATGAGTTTAACAACAAAGATAACTCAGTCCTTCTCATTTTTAGAGAGTTTGAAATGGGACAAAAAGAAAACTCCATAAGTTCTTTTTCGTAAAATAATCCCTCAGGTCCTAAAAAGGATAAAATAATACAAGAGGGATGTCATTTCCAATACTTTAACGAGCTGGAAGAGACAAGCGTTTGACTATATTTTCTCATTTAAAGAATCTAAAAAGGTATAAAGAGGAATCCATTTTGAGGAACGAGTGGTGTTTAGGGTAGCAATTGGTTCCAGTGATGTTGGAACTTCTCAAAACATGTTGATTTATGTGAAGAGGCTAGCTAATAAGACCACTCATTGCAACTATTCCTCAAAAAGGGTAAAACAACCAAGTGAAAGCATATGATCGGCCAAAGGGATGGTAAAGATGGGATGAAAACAAGCAAGGCTCATCTGACGAAAAGTTTGATAGAATGGCAATCACAAGGGTTAAAAATTGAAATGGGTTCATTTTTACACAAGCTTGAACCATAGGGAACTATGCTTGGATTCAATTTCATGTTTACACAAGCTTTAAATGAAAACCTATGCTTGGATTTAGTTTTATTCTTACACAAGCTTAAAATGAAAAACTATGCTTGAGATTAGTTTACATGCCCCCAACATGGTGAAAGGGAGAGTCTTCTATAACCATATGGAAGTCATTGCGGTGAAGCGGGTGTTAGAAAATCATATATTACAGAGCAATGGAACACATAAAATATTGCAAAAATATAAACACAAAAAATGCATAAAACAAGAGAGACATAGATATGCGTGGTTCACCTAGTTTGGGCTACGTCCATGGATAAACAACTAATCTTTCTTTTATTATATTATCCAACAAATTGAAGAGATACAACCTACATTAGATCCGTTGTAACTCCCTCTTCGCTCTCAATCTCCTCTCTTTTCCTCACTCCAAATACAGACATACATAGATGCAATACAATTCCCTCATACATAGTGAAGGGTTGCCTTCTAGGTCAAAAAAACCCTAAACTAAACATAACTTCCACCATCAGATCAACTGCCTAATGAACAACTCAGATTGACTAGAAATTACTAGACTTTTACAAGGCAATTTTACATCTATTTTTTCAGGTTCGGGGCGCTGCCCCCGAACCCCCGTCGGGTTAGCCCCTGCGAACCCTTGTGAGGGGGACAAGTACCCCCCATGCACCCCCCCGCGTGGAGAGGTGTACAGTCTTCCTGGGGTATACATCCACCTAAAACCTTTGAATACAAAAGATAATCAAGCTCCACACCCAACAATCTCCCACTTGGAGACTGATTATAGCAACTCCACCGCTGCTTCATTTGCTAGTCAATGAATCCACTTTGGACCTGGCTATCTCTCATCTTCTTCATAATATTTGAAGACCAATTGAAATTGAGAAGATTCTCAGTTTCTCCCTGGTTACAACTTTTGTTAACATATCTGCAGGATTTTGGCTAGTGTGTATCTTTTCCAACTTCAACTGTCCATCTTCCAATGCTAACCATATGAAATGGTACTTGTGATGTATATGTTTAGTCTTGGAATGAAATGCAGAGTTCTTTGCAAGATGTATGGCCCTCTAGCTATCACTGTATAACCTAACCAACTCCAGCTTTTTACCCAATTCATCCAGAACCTTTGTAACCAAATCATTTCTTTACTAGCCTCTGTAGCAGCAACATACTCTGTTTCTGTTGTTGAAAGTGCAGCAACACTTTGGATTTTTAAAACCCAACTGACAGTTGTTCCACCTATAGTAAATACATATCCTGTAGTGCTCCTCGTATTATCTCTGTCACCTACCATATCTGCATCAACATATCCTTGTAGAGCAATGTTTGAACCACCAAAGCATAATGCTTGATTTGTGGTACCTCTCAAATACCTGAGAATCCACTTCACCGCCATCCAATGTTATTTTTCTGGATTGTTCATGTACCTGCTTACAACTCCCATTGCATGTGCAATATCAGGCCTTGTGTAGACCATTACATACATTAAGCTTCCAACTACTGATGCATATGGAACCTTAGACATATGAGCCATTTATTCCTGAGTCTTGGGACACGCCTCCTTTCTTAATTTGAAATGGCTAGCCAAAGGTATACCAACTGGTTTTGCATTCTGAATATTAAACCTTTTCAACACCTTTTCTGTGTACTCACTTTGAGATAATGTTAATTTTTGATTCTTCCTGCCTCTAGTTATTCTCATACCAAGGATTTGTTTTGCAGCACCCAAATCCTTCATTGCAAATGTTTTTGCCAATTTCCTTTTGAGCAGATTTATTTCCTACATGTTAGAACCTGTAACAAGCATGTCATCTACATACAATAACAATATAATATAGCTTCCATAATTTTTCTTTTGAGATAAATACAATGGTTAGAGTGACATCTAGTATAACCTTGTTCAGACATAAACCTGTCAAATTTTAGATACCACTGCCTTGGAGCCTGTTTTTAGCCATACAAGCTCTTATTCAACTTGCACACTAGTTTCTCCTTCCCTTTTACCTCATATCATTGTGGCTGCTGCATATATATCTCTTCCTCCAAATCCCCATGGAGAAAGGTTGTCTTTACATCTAACTGTGCAAGATGCAAATCTTCAGCTACTACTAGACTTAGAATAGTTATAATTGAAGTCATTTCCACAACAGGAGAAAATATTTCATCAAAGTCTATACCCTTTTTTTGTGCAAACCCTTTCACCACAAGTCTAGCTTTATACCTTTTTCAACCTCCATCTTCTACCTTCAACTTGTAAACCCATTTATTCTACAATGCTATTTTACCTGTAGGCAACTTGACTAAGTCCCAAGTCTGGTTATGTGCTAAGGAGTCCATCTCTTCTTTCATGGCTTGCTCCCACTTCTTCCTGGTTTCTACCTGCACTTCTTCTTCATAACATTCTGTTTCACCAGAATTAGTCAAAAATACATAATATAATGAAGGAAAATATTGTTCAGGGGGTCTACTTATCCTGGTAGATCTTCTAACACCACTTTCAGGTGTTTAAGGTGCTTGTTGCTGATGTGGTTTTTGTTCTAGCTATTGATCATTATGACTTTCAGGCACCATCAATTTTCTTATGATATTGTCAAGCACTATGTATTCTCTGTTTTCTTTTTCCTGTTTATTTTCCTACAACTGATTCTTATACAAGACCTTTTCATTGAATATTACATCTGTGCTCCTAATGATTTTGTGATTTTCATAATCATATAAGCAATAACCAAAATCATTAACACCATATCTAATAAAGGTACATTTCTTTGATTTTGCCTCAGGCTTTGTTCTATTTTCTTTATTAATGTGGACAAAGGATTCACAACCAAAAGTCTTTAAAAATGAGTAGTTTACCTTTTTACCTGTCCATGCCTCCTCTGGAATACCACCATCCAAGGAACTTGAAGGCCCTCTGTTTATTAGATAAACAGCAGTGTCTATAGCATCTGCCCAAAATTGTAAAGGAAATCCTACATGCAATCTCATGCACCTTGCATGCTCCATGATTGTCCTGTTCATCCTTTCTGACACGCCATTTTCTTGTGGCATTCCTAGAACTGTATTCTCTCTGCGAATTCCATTCTCTGAATAGTACCTATCAAACTATTTGCTGCAATATTCACCTCCATTATCTGATCTGAGACACTTCAACCTTTTCCCTGTCTCATTTTCAACCAAGGTTTTCCATTTCTTGAAAGTATCAAATACATATGATTTATTTCGAATACAATAAATCTAGGTTTTTCTAGTTACATGATCAATAAAAGTAGCATAATAATGAGAGCCACCAAGAGATGATACCTGAGTAGGTCCCCATACATCTGTATGCACAAGCTCTAATTTTTCACTCTTCTTTTCTTTCTTAACTCTAGGGAATCTGACTATCTTTTGTTTTCCATAAACACAATTTTCACAGAATTTTAAATCAACATGCTTCAAACCTAGCAACAAATTTCTTGAGTGAAGAATCTACATCCCCTTCTCACTCATGTGTCAAAGCCTATGATGCCACAATGCGGTATCTTTTCTTGTAAAGGTTAAAGCATTAACAAAATTAGAAATACCATTGCATAAATAGAATGTACTAACCTTTCCTTCTTTCGCTATTACCAAGGATCCTTTAGTGACCCTCCAGGTTTTATCTGTGAAAGTACTTACGCAACCTTCACCTCCCAACTACCCTGTTGAAATCAAGTTTTTCTTCAGATTTGGAACATGTCTTACCTCCTTCAATAGCCATTTATTTCCATTTTGTTGTTTTATGAAAACTGTACCCATTCTAACGATTTTATAGGGTTTATCATTACCCAATCAAACTTATCCAAAATCTCCTTGAACATAATCATGAAAATGTTTCTTATCAGGTGTGGCATGGAATGAGGCCCATGGATCTACCACCTAGGCATCAATAATATTTTCTAGTGAATGAATCAAAGCATCTTGCAACACATCACCTGTTACATTCACTTCATGATTAGTTTCTTGTTGTGTGTCTCCTTGTTTTCCCTTCTGAGACTTGAAACATTTCTTTAGGTGTCCTTTCTTCCTGCATTTCCGGCACACTATCCCTGATCTGGACTTGGATCTGCCTTTTCTTGACTTATTGCAATATCCAGGGCTCTTTCCTCTTTCCATTTTTCTTCCCCTAGTCTTACAGTCAAAGCATTAACTAATGTCTCACTGGAGCTTTTCGATCACATTTCCTCGCTAAGGATTGCACCAACAACATCATCAAACTTTAAAGTACTAGATCCAGAGACAGAGTTACTAATGGCCATAACTAAACCATTCCAACTTTCTGGCAATGAGCAATAGAAATAACAGAGCCCTAACTTCATCATCAAAATTTACCCCTACAGAAATTAACTGACTTGTAATTGTATTAAAATCACTTAAATGATCAACAACAGATCCACCTTATAACATCTTCATATTAAATAAACACTTCATAAGAAATACCTTATTTGAGGCCAAGGGTTTTCATGCAGTTTAGCCAATGCCAACATTAAACCCTTTGTTGTTTTTTCCTTTGAAATATTAAACACTACCGACACTGTGTTGTGGCCACCAACAACCCCCATCTTTGTTTGATATTAGCAATAACACCAAGAAAATGGGGACCCTTAATAGAAAACCCAAATAAACATTTGATGAAAACTTTTGTATTTAACTCCTTAAAACTTTATCACGACAAAAGAATGAAACATTTTTCTTATGAGCATAATAAACTACGAAGAAGCGATGCGAAATTCATCGCATCGCATTCATTATGAAGCACTCTTAAATGAAAAAACTTAAGAAATCTTCAACGGCCGATATGCAACATCGCATATCGCAACATCACATAAGTAGCGCACAAATGACTGAACGACTAAATTCTGCGATGATGCGATCTGCGATGATGTGATCTGCGATGATGCGATCTACGATAAATGCGATCTGTGAAAATTCGCGATCATTATTTTCTACGATGACACATCTTGACAATGCGATCTGCGACGCTGCGATGCGAGTCGCAAAAAACGCCCATCGCAAATTTTCCTCGGCATAGTATTCAATGGAAAGCTGTCCGTTGACCAAAATTGGGCGCGCGCCTTAAAAGAAATTAATGATTGTATGCCAAAGTATTCAGGAAAGACAGTCTCGTGTATTTCGAAGAGTCAATTCGCTACGGATGTCTTGATTATGCATTCATAAGAGCTTAAAGCTTTCATGTCTATCTTTATTACCATTACTCTTTTCCTTTGCATAAACTGTAAGACAGGAAATAACATGAAGCAATGTGCAGGAAACATCTAAGGAAAAGGGAAAAGCATCAATGCTCGGAGAATAGAGAAGAAATCCCTTCAGAAATGGATGCCGCATGCGACAAGATCACAGACTCTAGAGTATCACTCAACAAATGCTGATGTCAACAGGCCACCTAAAGCTCAGAGTCAAAGACGCACAAAAGCAGCATGTTTACAAAAAAACCCTGAAGCTTACACACCAGAAAAGCCGGGAATGAAGAACGGAGGCAGTTTTTGATGCAGAAAATTATTCAGAGAGTTAAGTCTCTAACTTTTTCAGTCATCTGCAAGGTCGGAAACCGAAATAGAAAAAGCAGAATCAGTTTAAGAAAAAATTGGGTTATTACCAAGAATACACGCAGTGAATACACCCAGCTAGAGGAAGATTCTCGAAAATATCTTCTAGTTTACCAGAAAGAGGTGCCAACACTTTTTATTTCTATTTTCATTGCTCAAATGAAAGTGGAAGGCAACTAGCCGACTCTTCCCAGGCGAATGTTGCGTGCTTGCAGCACTAAGGAGCAAATACAGAAATAGTTTAGAATTAGATTCAATTTTTAGAAATAGTTTTGCTTTATCAGAAGGGCAGTCATTTAAAATTATATCCTAGATTTATGTAATTAAGTTAATTAGTTAGCAGTATTTAAACCCTTCTCATGCATTTAGAGAAGGGTCTAGAGATTTGTCAAAAACTTGTCCTCGGAACATGCACTTCTGCACCCTCAGAGGAGGTTTTGATGAATGGATGGATCAAGATTTTTTTGTATTTGCATTTTGATGTCTGCTATTGATGTTGCACTTTTGTACTCTTAGTAGATGTTAGAACAAGTAGAGATAAATCGTTTTTTCTTGAAGTTTGTGAGTAGGATTAGTCATAAATGGTACTTTTATCTCTTGGCCATTTCTTCTTATATTCTTTAAGTGATATACAGTTTTCAGTTGTTTATATGTTATTGCATGAATGTATGAGTTACCATTTGGCACTTCTGTACGGTGGAGTCATTTATTTATGTCTAATATATGAATAACTTATTATGCGATATGTTGTTCACAATCGTTTTGCCTAACTTCTTATGCAAATTTGTTTATCTTAATTGATTTCTATTCTTATGATAGCTGAATGATCTTTATTACCAGATTATTTGAAATCTCTTTAGATCGCATAATAGAAGATATACATCCCGGGTTAGCGTAGATTAGATGTGTTGTTTCTCATTAGATTACAATAGCATAGAGTTAGTTTAAGA
>APFE030198358.1:0-21691 GCA_000404065.3 Pinus taeda | reverse complement strand
CGCTCTCAATCTCCTCTCTTTTCCTCACCCCAAATACAAATATACATAGATGCAATACAATTCGCTCATATATAGTGAAAGGTTTCCTTCTAGGGCAAAAAAACCCTAAACTAAACATAACTTCCACCATCAGATCATCTGCCTAATGAACGGCTCAAATTGACTAGAAATTACTAGACTTTTAAAAGGCAATTTTACATCTATTTTTTTTTAGCTTCGGAGACGCTACCCCCGAACCCCCGTTGGGGGATTGCTAGCCCTCGAGCCCCCCAGCTGGGGGGTATTATCCCCCTCGGACCCCCGCAAGGGGGACAAGTCCCCCCTACACCCCCCTGTGTGGAGGGGTGTACAGTCTTCCTGGGGTATACATCCAGCTGAAACCTTTGAATACAGAAGATAATCAAGCTCCACACCCAACAACAAGATGGTTACCCAACACCATTTTGGCCTCATCCAGATAGACAAAGGTGAATGGGGTGATTCCCTTCACATAACCTATAGGGAAACTTATCTTTACACTAGGTGCATGCCCCCCAAGCTTCATTGCATTCACCTAAGTAGACTACTAGTGGCTATCAGGTGGATGGAATGAAGGTTGTTTTACGAGATCAAGTGAAAGCCTCGACTGGGATTTTACAAGATCTACTCAAAGACTTGACTTGGAACTTTGATCTAGGGGACCTTGTTTCATTTTTTAATGAGCTTGTCACAAGACAAGGAACTATGCTCATATTCCTTGTTTCATCTTTTATTGAGGTTGACACAGTAAAAGAACTATCCTCATTGACCCTTGTTTTATTTTCTATCGAGGTTGACACAAGACAAGGAACTATCCTTGAACCCTTGTTTCATTTTTAATGAGGTTGACACAAGACCATGAACTATCCTTGAATTACTTGTTTCATTTTTTAATGAGCTTGACACAAGACAAGGAACCATGCTCATTGGCCTGTTTCATTTTTTCAACGAGGTTGAAACAATAAAGAACTATCCTCAAATACCCTTGTTTCATTTTTTAACGAGGTTGACATATAATTAACCCACGGCGAGGCTGATACCATTGGTACAAAAGGACCACTTAGGGAAGACGGTTGACTGGGAGCCATATTTGGACCGGGAAATGAAAGCTGGTCAATGGTGACAATCCTGCCTTCATGTGGAAAACAAATCACTCGAAAGAGTGTTGAAATAATAGCTCCCATGTCATAAACATAGTCGCACCCAAGAAGTAAATTGTAATCTAATGGGCCTAGGACTACCATCACATTTAGATAAACAAATTTTCCTCCCAATGTAATAGGTAACTGAGGGAGGATCCCTAATGGTCAACTCGTTCCTTTGTTAAAACCCAACAGATTCTATGTAACAAGCACAAGCGGTGGCGAACCAAGCACTTTCCAAGCAGTTGAGGAAAGGATACTCACTGATGCACCTTCATATATAATAGTGCCATATAAAATCATTTTACAAACTTGTACTATGTTCTGGAAAGGCACATAAGAAGGAAGGCAGAATCCTGCCAGTTGATTCCAATCAAAGGAAGTGACTAGACTACTTGGAGGGGGTACTATAGAAATGGGAGAATTAACCCCTTGAGTTACGAGAGTGGGAGGATTTTCCTTCTATCTTGATGGAACAATAGGATTGCCCCCAATCTCATTTGAATATGAAGAAACAAAAAGAACCTGAGTGGTATGGTGTTCACTCTCTTCGAAAAAGGTATGATTTACCGAAGGTGAAATCAAGTTAACTGTTACCTCCACATGTTGATTTTGGTCAGGTATAGACTCATAGGATTCACTTTCAGAGAGAGTGGGTTTGACCCATAGTTTATTTTGGTCAGTTGGTTCATCAACTAGTGAAGGATTTATGGAGAGTTTCCTGTAACCAAATGGAAGTCACTGGGATGAAGAAGGAAGGTTATCCAACACTTTCTTGGCTTCATCCAGATAGGGACAAAAGTGAATGGGGTGATTCCCTTCACATAACCTCCATGGAAACTTGAATTTTCCCTTCTTTCCATGAAATTTACTATCACTAGTTGCTGGTGTGTCACCAACATGATTTCCAGAAGTTGATGACACAGGATGATGTGAACGGGAAGACCATTCTTCTAAGAGCTGAGGAATATCAAGATAACTTCGAAGAAGATGGTTTCTTGCACAAATTGTTCATGGATATCGAACTTTATGAGGTTTAAGATATGGTTTCTCATCAATGGTTGCATTCAGAGCAATGGTTTCTTGGTTGCTCCTTTGTTGAATTTGCTTCTCCTTATTCTTCTTCCCTTTCTTCTTCTTCTTAGCCACCTGGTTAATAGTACCAACACTTTCACCAGGCGAAGAGGAAGAAGGGGAGGAAGAAACACACAAGGAAGAAGGCAAAGGGTAAACTTTAGGATCAACTGGAGGTTGATTTTGTCCAGTTGGAGGTATACTTGATTGCAGAGAAATCACGACATTTTGAACCAAGGAGGTTGAAAACAACTAGACCAGCAAGCCAATGGTAAATCCCGGAAGGGACAATGTAGCCATATAAGGAGCACCAATATTTCTGAAAGAAGGAAAAGGACTAGGATTACCATCAAAAGGAATTCCTTGATCAGTGGATTTCGGATTTGTCACCATATTTTTCAACCTAGGATCAACTAAGGAATAGGGATGTTATTCACGATAAATTAATTTTAATGACACTTGGACACAACTTCGTTTTTTCAATTTTAAAGATTCAAGAAAAAATTAAATATGACTCTATTTGCCTTCGATTTTTAATGAGCCTAAAAGGACAAGTGCTCAGATGAACCTTTTATTTTAAAGAGTCGAAAAGGAATGAAAGTGACTACTCTGGAGAATCTAGAAAAAAAGGGTTACCAGAACAATCACAAAACTGCAATATACACTTTGGTGATAAATTAAAGAGAAATTACCAAGGACTTTACGCATGGTAGTCTATCTTCCCGAATGTTGTCTTCAGTGCATTGTGATTGATAAGGTAGCAGACTCGGTTTCCTATGGATAAATGATTTAAGCCTTTTATGGTATCCTAATATATATGTGACGGTATGGGGAGCACAAATCCATGCTAGCACTTGTCATATCAAAGAGGAGGAATCACCCAACCTTCAATGAAAATGATAGCCACTAGGTTTAACGACATCGGAAGACGTCTCTAGCCTAGACCTCTAGATATGTTGTGTTAGGTTCCAATGTGTTATTAGATTAATTGAGGTTCATTTTAAGTTGATCTTTCTTAAAAGTTTGCCTTTTAGGGTTCACTGCGTGATGTATGTTCGCAATTCCTAAAATGAAACTATCATGATAAACAAACTTTTGATTTAGTTTGAACGATGAAAACCTTAGTTAGTAAAGGATAGATCAATCAGATTTTTGACAAAGAGGAAAGAGCACATCTAATGCAATTTCCCTAGCTATTCCTATCAAGAATTCACAAACCTTAATATGCATAATGCAAAATGCATGTATTTGTTTTCATCTCTCCTTAATGTGAATGATTGAAGAAGGAAAACTAAATGCAGCAATGATTCAAAATGTTTCACACAAAATGGCAATTTTCTACAATTTTTCTTCAAAGAGAGAAAGGAAGACTGAAAACAACACTTTCAAACTTGAGGAAATATCTTTTCAACACTTTGAACGAACTCAAAGAAAATCAAATGCATCAAGAATAGTTTAATCAATAAGTTATGAAGGAGGATTTGCAACACTTCACTTTTTCGACAAAAAAGGGAAGATTTTACGACACTTTTTCTATTGAAACGACAAAACGATTAACATTAATTTTGATGATGGATTATAAATGAAATACAAACACACAAAAACATTTACTAATCCTATTCTAAATAGAGGCTGATTTGAGTGATGTAAGTTGGCTTCAGTGATGAGGTATTGTTCAAATTTAGCAAGCAACCAAACAAGAATGAAAACTAGTCAAAAAACCCTCAACTCCTAGATGGGAAATTGAGTTCAGTCAATCATCGCACCTATCCTCTACAGACAGTTATAAGTATCACACTTTTCTCACTTGGGAAGTGAGATGCATTTCAAGTCATAGTGGAAGATAATGCGATGGTCAAGGAGCACTTCTGAAAATGGTTTTGGCTCAAATTTGCAGTAGTTTTCAATGGATTAAGGTTGATTTTGATGAACAATGATAAGAAAAGTATGATGGAATGTCCTAAGAGGTTACTGAGCTTCCAAAAGGGAATCTAGATGTGTTTGCAAGTCAAATGTTTAATTCATAAACTAAACCAGAGATTGACTGAAGCAACATTTATCTACTACGCAATTGCAGAACAAGAGTGGTTTGAAAGCTTCCTGGCTAGCTTCAGACTCTATCTATAGTTTATATAATTCAACATAGAACAAAAAATAGCAACAAACACTCATCTAGTTTTCCCTAGAGTAGTTGCCAATTTTTTTCTGGGAAAATTAGTCTCTTTTCAAACGACTAACCCTCTATGTTTGGTAGCTAACCTAGAAACAACAGTAAAAGCAATTCAATATCTTTTCCTATGAGTGACAAATAAGAAAGAGATTATGAAAGACGAACCTGTAACTTTCGCTTGAATCCTCACTTGATCTCTCTCTCCTTTGGCCGATCCTGTAACTCCTCCTTGTACTTAACACGCTTGGAGAGTACCTGCATAGCTACAGAAACAAAGACCTATCAAAGCATAATGATCCATCACAGAATAAACATCATAGAATCAGAAATATGATAAACAAATGAATGCATTTACAATTAACGCAATCAATTGGGAAAAATATTAAAGAACTTTATTGATATCAAGGAGAATTACAACCCATAAGAAGTCTAATCCAGCACCATCCTCCCAACTTCAAGCCTTCTTTACCTCATTAATTAGCAAGAACACACCAACAATATCACAATGCTCTCACCTCAATACTGAAACTAGCAGCACTTCCTTACAACTCAGAATAATTCAGCCCCCTCTGATCTCTTGGATGGGAGATCCTTTTACAGATGATTCCAAGAGGGTGAGTCATCAATGGGGATGATGAATGTCATTCCATTTGTTGAAATTAGTTCCTCAAGAGAGGGGAATTGGAGATGGTTTCCTAGTTCCCTTGGTCATCCTTGGGCGAATTCAAAGAGACAAGTGGCACAAGAGAAGTTTCTAGAAGATTCCATGAGAAACCAACTAAAAAACTGTCTTGGAATTTTGTCCAACCTCACCCATCACACTTACCAGAGGGCCAAACTATGATGCATCTCACTTAGATAGTGTAGCAGGTGAGATGCATCTCACCCTAACAAAGGGCTTTTAGATATGGTTCAGTTTAGGCACTTTTTGGATGATTTCTGAGATGGAACTTTTGGGGAATGAGGCATTCAAATGACTAAGCTTCTTTAGGGTATAAAACAAATCTTTTAGGGGTTGATGAGCCCTAATATCATCGACATATGAGTTTGGGGTTGATGTGCCCAAATATGCCTATAACACTAATGGAGTATGCAAACACGAAATAACGGTAAGTCATGGAAACATCACTGCTTTTGCCTAATGGAACTCATGAAGGACTTGGCAACCCTAACCTCACATGCTATATATGCAAAGCTAGGGCCATTGGGAAAGAGATTGAACCATTTGAAAGGATTTCCTATTTGACTGTCGAGCAGAGCCTCAGACTAAGGCATCAGAAGAGGTTAAGAAGGGAGAGAGAGAGAGAGGAGCTGGAGGGGTAAGGGAAGGATGATGCAACTGATTCTTGTAATCACTCTTTCTACATCAATATAGAACTACAATTGTGTTGTCCACTTCGTGATGTTGGTAGTATAACTTGTTTATATTTTTATTCAATATCTTTTAGCATGAGTGGTTTAGTTATATGCAACTAGATATCTTCTATATGTTCATGCATTTGTTTATCAAGGTTTTATGTTGTGATATTATGCTTGTCTTTGCTATCTATAGGTTTTGATCTAGAGTCAGCTTAGGGGTCTTCCGCCTAGCTGCATTTCACTATCCAGCAACACCACACTAATACTCAAGGTAATAATTCCTTCTCGCTTTGATATTCATTTGTTAAACATAGATATGCATGTATCTTTGTGACAACTGCAGCTAATCTGACTATCTGCCAAGGATCTCGGGAAGATCCTTAAGGGTTTTCTACATCACCAAACACCCGTGCATTAATCCCTATAGCAGCTCTTCAATCCAAACTACAACACAGTATACTGAAAGCATCCCCATTCAGTTGCGAAAATTGTCTTACTTCTATCCTCTGGCATGATCTTGATTTGATGGTACACCGAGAATCCATCCATGAATGAATATGCCCCCTATCCTCCTATATTATCAAGCACCTTGTCAGGGAATGGAGTTGGAAAGGTGTTGGGCATGGAATCCCCCTAAGGCATGTTTTGGGGCTCAAATCCTAGGGTTTTACCCGATATTGTTGTAAATACTCCGTGAAGTTCAGGTGCGGAGAGTGAAATGTATGATAGAGTCATAGGGTTGTCCACCCTAGTTTTGTAATGTAATGTCGGCCTACCCATGGTCTGTAGACCATGGGATTGTATAAATAGAGTGAGGCTCTAAGTGTAATAGATAGCGAAGAAGTAGTAAAAGAGAAGAGCAAGAGTCTAAGTGACTAGGTGAAGTGTGCCTTTGGTCGTAGAGTAGGAGAAGGCTCTATAGCTGAGTGCACAGAGGCCTAATAGTATGTAACTGAGTGCGTGGACCCCGGCAGCTAAGTGCGTTGGGCAGAGTCGAGTATTTAAATAAAGAAGGGATTAATAAAGAGAAGTTTGATATCAATCTATGTATTTGTTCTTGGATTAATGCATGTTTGATACAAATTGTAAATATATTGTTTATTTACTGTGCACACCTGTATGAATGATTTATGTTGTTAAGTATAACTTAAAGCATGCAAGTAGGCTAAAATAATAATCTAACATTGGAATTCTAGTAAGGACTGAGGTAATAACAACATTCAGCCCCCGAGTAGGGTTGCACGAAGGCAACATCTCAGGCTACAAGTTACGGGAAAGTGCGCATAGCGATGTGCGTGCTAGGTCGAGCCGCGGACCACTTGAACTCATCAGACATCTCCAGGGCGCAGAAATCTGGTTCTAGCATCGTCCCATACTACTTCAGGTGAGACCTCAGTCCATGCTCTGTGGACTGTTGCTGAAAGGGCCAATAGTACTGGGATTTGATTGGCTAAATCAACTCTGAACCTGGGTCAAGCCCCAAAAAACCAACAAATGGTTCCGTTGCCAGGACCAAGATCTGCATAAGAGTTGTATGATGTTGTGTCACTAGAATTTGACAAAGAAAAAATTGACGAGTGGTTGGATAGAAATATTCACGAGTTCGTGGTGCAGGAAAACAGGAATCTGCGAGTATCGAAGGAAGAGTGGTTAGAACACTACTTATATACGGAAATCCATGAATTTTTCTTTGCATCATTCCCATCTGAGTTGTACGAGTGGATCACGAAGCTAGTAGACAGTCAAGAAAGGTGTAGGCTTGACAAACCTACTGTGTGGACTCTAGAGTTGGTGCACATACTGGAAGCATCAGAAGATAAGATCGTGCATGCTGCGGACCATTGGCTTGATCGAATTATAGGAGGGTTTATCACCAATTTCATGGTAGATACTTCAGCCAACTATAACGAGGCGGAATGATGCTTCCTCAAAGGACTGCGAGGTAAGTACATTAAATATTTGAACACTTGGTTTGAAATGTTGTTATGTGAAAAGTGGGTTATGCGAATAAGTTGATGTTTGGGGCTACGTAAAGTGGGAAGATATATAGAAACAAAGGTAGTGCAGAAGTAGATACTAGTCCCTTTATTTCACCTCCATGGGAGAGTGAGGAAGAGCTTGCGAAAGTTTCACCAAGAAGTGTGATCAGTTTGATAAGACAGTGAATTCCGTGCATACCACCCCCCCTATGTTATTTCCAGTCTTCGTAGCCTATCACCAGGGATCAACATGAGCTCTTACTATGTCTGGTTTTGTTAGATGTTTTGCACATGATGTTCAACACAAAACATGTCACAAGCATGTCCATCAGAAGAAGCTCAGAAAAATATTTCCAATGGTATATCACATTCCTGTAACTGGCTCCCAGATTAGAAGATATGATCGAAATGATGAGTGATTCTTGGCTATGCATGTTTTGAGGTCAGTTGCTGCACACAATGACAAGTTTAGTACAAAATCAGTTTTTGAAATAATGGTAAGGAATTATTCAAAAATGAAAGAGGTTTTTGTTCATCACATTCCAAATAACAAAAAAATCCTTTAGCTTATGCATAGGTGCTACTATGTGGGAGATATATAGTGATATTTGGAGCCTACATTAAAACAAAGCAATTTTTTCATATTTTTTACTATTTTAGTCATTTTAGTGTGGTACCAGTTTACACTCGATGGAAAGTAATTTTGAAATACCCAAGGATTTTTTTGTTAATCAAAATCCATATAACAAAAACCTCTTTCAGTTTATTCACAGGTGTCATCAATTGGGATATGTGACTAGATATTTACAACTCATTTTCACAGATTTAAATTTTTAATGATTTTCTGTTTTAGATATGATTTTGTGGAACAGATTGTGAGCAACTGGAAATGAATTTCCAAAATTTGAGAGAGGTTTTTATCTAACATGACCTTATCTACAAAACCCTCTTTAATTTCTATAGCAGGTGCTATAGTTTAGGAGATACGAGTTCATCTTTAACACCTATTTTTAGAAATGCGGCCCAAGTTTAATGTAGTTGGTTCTATTTTGAAGAAAATGGTTGAGCTCAATTCCATTAGTACAAGGATGAGAAAATGTATATATTTTATGAATTTCATAGTGTAAGGGTTGGAATTTTGCTGAAGGTTGGACTCCTGTCAAAGCTTTGAGCATCATTGTACATTCATATCTGCAGTTTGGCAAGGAAATAGACCAAGGTTTACAACATTTTGTGGGATTCTTGTGGCAAGGTGATTTAGTATTGTTTCTCCTTATGTAATTCAAGTTATCATGTGTTTATGTGTGCCATTATCTCTCTCATTTCAGCTTAACTAAATGAATCAAGTAAAAAGGTAGAAACCATTGATGTTGCAGTGCTCTACCTTAGGGTTTATTTAGTTTGATATGTTTTCTACTGTTTGAAGAGGATTCCTTATATTTTCATGCCCTCTCCAACTCCTCACCAGTCTTGAGACTTTCCATTTCACTTATTTCAGAGTACTAAAGCATTTTCCTACCTCACCCCACAGAAAACTCTGCAAGACTGAGCCCATTCCCTAGACCCAAAACTGCCTTTAAGTTTTGATCCAGCAGACCAACATAAAATTCAATCAAACTCCTCTGAGCATATACCTAGCCTAAAATTAGTCTTTACATCAGTCATCTCAAGCCTCATTTGCTATATTTTCCTGAGATTGACAAGGAGAGAGCCCTCTCCCAACCTGGTAGGGCTAGCTACCAGGTTAAGCGTGGTTTGATGTTACCCTATACTTTCCTTTCTCAGCTTGAGGTAGATTTAGGCACTAAAATAGTGGCAACTCCACTGGGGAACAAAAATTTTGTTTGTTTGTTATTGTTTTTTTCTTTATAAACTACAGATGGAGCCTGAAGTTAGCTAGATAGCCTTCGAACTACTCTTGCTCTACAAGTGCATAGTAGATGAATGTTGCTTCAGTCAATCTCTGGTTTAGTTTATGAACTGAACATCTAACTTGCAAGCATTCTAAACGCCCTTGTGGAAGAAGTGAAAGATATTCTCCAAGAAAGATCATTCAAGTTGTAGATCTGATTGCTGATAGTGGACAATAGTCAAACACATATGAAGGCTAAAATCATCTACCTAGCGACTCCACTGTTCGAAGTCCCTAGTTTCAAAGTATGGCTCCACTGGCTAAATGAAGGACTTAGATGTTGTTTCTATTTGTTCAAGGTATTCATGTATCAATTTTTCTAATCTTCCTGCTTTTCCTAATCAATTACCAAAGGATGCATACATTTTGAGTAATGGCCCTAAATTCAATGGGGAAGATCTGACTTTGACTCTAGAACATATATAAAATTTTAAAACATTTGTGGAAATTCTTACAGTTAAAAAGGAAGATGTCTTCACCAGATTGTTCTTTGATTCATTTCAAGGCAAATGTAGAAAATGGATTGAAGGTTTTCCTATCATATCTATTCAATCCTTTGTAGATTTTTGGCATATCTTTCTTGAAACATGGATGGAGAAAGAAGAAGAATTCAAAATAGAGGTGCCCTCTATTCAAGGTTTTAGAGAATGGGAAGATATGTGCATGGATGATGAGGTAGATGAGAAATTTGCTTCATCTCTTTCTTCTTATCTGAAATCCTATCGATGCAGCCATGAAGTTAAGCTCAATATTTTGCAAGAGTTTTCCATCAAAATTGAAGGAGATATAATTGAATTGGAGACCCAAATACAGTCCCAGGATCTGGACTATCGAGTCCCATTCTTTGGGGACCTTTTTCAGCAGAAGGAACAAAAGGTAAGGCTTCCTGTGTATATTTGCATTGATAGTTTGTAGCTGGAAGCATGTATTGAGGAGTTGGGGCAGCAAACAGAGTTTGTATTTTTTGATCCTATTGCAATGTACATGGAAATTTTTTCAGTTTGAATGATAGATCAAATTGTCTTTTACACAACCAGACTCGTTATGTGCATGTATGGCTGTCAACATTTACATTTGTGTCCTAGTTGAAGAAATTTCAAGCAGCATCCTTGTCACGGTTACTTGATTGGTTGATATGGAATTACAAAATTACTTGATCTATCAATTTTGTAGCAAAATGGGTTAGATTTGTACATAAATAAGCTGCCTAAGGTAGCATTTCAGTTTTCGGTATTTGTTTATGTACATGTTGCAGTATGTATATGTTTTTGGATTCGTATGAGTTTTTTTGGGTTTGCAGTTGTTTGACTACATTGCCCAATGGATGAGGCACTTGGTCTATGGTGTTCTTGACACCTCCAAGGAGCTTCCATCCCCAATGGAGCTGATGTTAGTTCCAGTCTTCGCAGTTTGTCACCAGGGATCAACATGAGCTCTTACTATGTCTAGTTTTGTTAGATGTTTTGCACATGATGTTCAACACAAAACATGTCACAAGTGTGTCCATCGGAAGAAGCTCAGAAAAATATTTCCAACAGTATATCACACTCCCATAACCGGCTCCCGGATTAGAAGATATGATCGAAATGAATGAGTGATTCTTGGTTATGCATGTTTTGAGGTCAGTTGCTGCACACAATGAAAAGTTTAGTACAAAATTCGTTTCTAAAATAATGGTAAGGAATTTTTCAAAATTGAAAGAGGTTTTTTTTCATCAAATACCAAGTAACAAAAACCTCCTTTATTTTATGCACAGGTGCTACTATGTGGGAGATATACAGTTATATTTGGAGCCTACATTAAAACAAAGCAAATTTTTCATATTTTTTATTATGTAGTCATTTTAGTGCAGTGCCATTTTACACCAAATGAAAAGTAATTTTGCAAAACCCAAGGAGTTTTTTATTAACCATGAGGCATATAAAAAAAAAATATTTTATTTTAATCACAGGTGTTATGCATTGGGATATGTGATTAGGTCTTTATAGCTCATTTTCACAAATTTAAATTTTTAATGATTTTCTGTTTTAGAGATTATTTGTGGAACATATTGCGAGAAACTAAAAACAAATTTCCCAAATTTGAGAGATGTTTTCTCCAAAATGACCTTATCTAGAAAAAACTCTTTTATTTTTGTAACAGGTGCTATGGTTTAGGAGATACGAGTTCATCTTCAGCACCTATTTTCATAAATTCGGCCCAAGTTTAATGTAACTGATTTTATTTTGAAGAAAATGGTTGAGCTCAATTCCCTTAGTACAAGGATGAGAAAATGTATATATTTTATGAATTTCATAGTGTAGAGGTTGGACTTTGGTAGAAGTTTGGACTCTTGTGAAAGCTTTGCGCATCATTTTACATTCATCTCTACAGTTTGGCAAGGAAATAGACCAGGGTTTGCAACATTTTGTGGGATTCTTGTGGCAAGGTGATTTAGTATTGTTTCTCCTTCTATAATTCAAGTTATCATGTGTTTATGTGTGCCATTATCTTTCTCATTTCGGCTTAACTAAATGAATCAAGTATAAAGGTAGAAATCATTGATGTTGCAGTGCTCTACCTTAGGGTTTATTTAGTTTGATATGTTTTCTACTGTTTGAAGAGGATTCCTGATATTTTCATGCCCTCTCCAACTCCTCACCAGTATTAAGACTTTCCATTTCACTTATTTTAGAGTACTAAAGCATTTTCCTACCTCGCCCCATAGAAAACTCTGCAAGACTGAGTCCATTCCCTAGACTCAAAACTGCCTTTCACTTTTGATCCAGCAGACCAACATAAAATTCAATCAAACTCCTCTGAGCTAATTTTATACAATTGCGAAGGGCTAGGACACTATGCCTACGATTGTACAAATCCGGCGAGAGAATCATGTTTATATTGTACCCAATTTTATCATGAGATGGAGGAATGCCCTACACTAATAGTGAGGTTGCACAATAAAGGAGTACTCCAGCCTCTCCCTACTCAGAACCTACAAATGATGAGGTCTGAGCTGTGCGAAGATGACCCGAATGTAAACATAGTGCTTCAAAGTGGTATTGCAATCGGAGATGACAAAGGTAAGTAGCCAGAAGAAAGTGCATGGGTTCACAAGGCTCCTACAAAGGAACTTGAATTTGATTTGGAGCATGCAAAGGGGACATTCATGGAAGCTAAAAAGAGCTTCATGGAGGCCTCCACTTTAGGTAGTAAGGATCAACTAGAACTAGGGATGGATCATTCAATGCTCACTACCTTTCTGGAGACATGCATGAAACTATTGTGAAACCGTAAGGCTGTAAAAGGACTATAGGAACTTATCATTAGGTGCACGGGGTCAGGAGAACCGCACGTAATTCGAAAACTTGGAAAGCATGCATTGCGAATAGGAAGGGAAATGAGATCGATTACGCGAATATGAGAGTATGAAATGGATCAAATAATTTTGGATCTCTGATCAGATACGAATTTACTACCAAAAAAAACATGGGAATGCATGGGTAGACCTATGCTATAATGGTCTCCTATTCAATTGCAAATGGTGAACCAGTAGAAGATCCTACCGATGGGAAGATTGCAGGGGATAACAATAGATATCGAACGTGCTAGCACGCTAGCAGATTTCAAAGTGATAGAGATTGTTGATGAAAGTAATCCTTATCCCGCGCTATTAGGAATAGATTAGGTCACTAATATGAGCAAAGTAATAAATATAAAGAAGCACAAAATGGTTTTTGAGGAAAAGTCACTACCCGTAGTGGTACCTTTAGACCCTGCAGAAGGAGTGCACTACACAAAACCGATGCACGATGATGATAGTGATGACAATCTCGACTGTGTGTACAAGATAACTACTTGAGAGTAAGATTGGGTGAATCCAACAGCAGGTGGTAGGATTTTATGGGAGTGCGAAAGCTCCTTCACTTTGGATCCGGACAAAGAAATAGAACGATGGTAGAATTAGTTACACGAAGTAACTATGCTCAATTGCAACATGATGGTAAGATCACTGTGTTGCGTGACCACATAGATAAGGGATCTACTTAGGTACGATAGGTTGACAGTAGTGGATGAGTTCTTGAAAAAATTTGAGAGCGAAGTACTAAAACAACAACATTTTGACACTCTAAAATGGGCACTACACACCCGCAAGGTGGTGGGGTACGCATCAGAAAATCTTTGAGGATTGGTGCGGATGTAGAAGGATGATGCACCTATGATTTGGGAAACCACAGATGCGGCTAGAAGACAAATACGATGGATAGGATGATCCATGTACACACCTCGCGAAATGGACCAAGGCCTATGGGGACAAGCCATAGCCTGAATGGGTGCATTTGTTCTGTCATAGCCTGGATGTCATACCCATGAATTGGTATACTGAGACAGAGCTTTGCCATGGTATAAGCAAATGGGATATTTTGTGCAAGGGATTTCTGTTAAATTTCATGTTTGAAGGTTGTTGGTGGGATACTATTGATGATGTGCTACAAGCGGTAAAAACAACTATCTTCAAAATACCCCAGGAGCCAACAGACGTGCTTAAGCCAAAATGGGCCACATAGCTGGGTTGTGTGCTAGAGTGTTACAATGTAAATGTTGAGGAGGATGATGAGGACCCACGAAATCTTAACATTCCAGAAATGGAAGGCTATCGCGAGGTTCGAGGACCATTGATTGAGGACCCCCGACATCACCAAGACACTAAAAAAAAAACAAGTAAACATTGGAACGGAGGCGAAACCAAAGTATGCAACACTTGGAGAATATTGGGATGATGCCACAGTAGATAAGGTCATGGAGTTACTTTGTGAATATCAAGACTTATTCTCGACCAAAATTACAGACTTAAAAGGGATCATTGGTGACATAGGAATGATGAGGATCACCCTAAAACCTAACGCAAATCTGGTTAAGCAGAGGCCTTACTACTTGAATCCTAAGTACAAAGAAAATGTTCGCATAAAACTAAACAAAATGCTCGCAGCCAGAATTGTTGAACTAGTAGAAGGATCCGACTGGGTGAGTCCTATGGTAGTACAGGGGAAAAAGCATAAGGGAAAAATAAGAATATGTGTTGACCTTAGAAAGCTTAATGATGTCTGTGTGCATGATCCATTCTCGACACCGTTCACAGATGAGGTATTAGAAAATGTTGGTGGACAAGAAGCATACTCGTTCACAAATTGGTTCTTGGGGTATCACCAGATCAAGACCGCACTGGAAGATAGGAGAAAAGCAACCTTCACAATAGAATGGGGATGCTTTCAATACATTGTCATGCCGTTTGGACTGAAGAATGCGCTAGCCATTTTCTTGCACATCGTTGTTGCCACGTTCAAAGAATATATCCACAAGTTCCTGGAGGTCTATCTAGATAACTGGACAATATTTGGATTGGTTAAGCACCATGTAGAAAGCTTACGCTTGATGCTAGATACTTGTTGACGGCAACAGATTCCGTTGAACCTTAAGAAGTGTACATTTTTGGTTCCCTTTGGAAACTTGCTGGGACATGTGATCTGCAAACAAGGGCTAATGGTCGACCCTGTGAAGATTGTCGTTATTCTAAATTTCGAAGCACCGCGAAGTGTTAAATAGTTGCGCGCTACCTTGGGACATACAAAGTACTATAGGAAGTTCATCAAAATCTATGCCCAAATAACATCGTCGATGGAAAAGTTATTGAAAAAGGATGTTACATTTTGTTGGAATGACGATTGCATGAAGAGTTTGGATGTCCTAAAGGGGAAATTGGCCTCTGCTCCAATCCTAGTCTTCCCAAAATGGGACATGGAGTTTCATGTACATGTTGATGCATCGTGTATTATGCTAGGAGCAGTACTCACACAGGAGGGCACGGAGGGCGTGGATCACCCTATCGCATTTACAAGTCAAATATTGTCTAAAGCCAAGAAGAACTATTCCACCACCAAGTGTAAGGGGCTGGAAATGGTGTATGCGCTCCAAAAATACTGACATTATTTATTAGGAGGGAATTTCAAGATGTATACCAACCATTCACGCTGAAATAGTTGGTTAATAGGCCTGTGTTTGGGAGGCACATATGTAGGTGGTTGTTATTGTTATAGGAATATGATTTTGAGGTCGTAGCCAAGCCGAGATGCCTGAATGCAAGACCAGACCATTTATCACGCATTGAGATGGGAAAGGAACCCACTAATCTGGAGGAAGGATCACCTTATGCACAACTCTTTGCGGTGCGCATCGCGGGTGACACTTCGAAGATATAATCCATTTTCTAACAACACAGACTGCGCTATAGGAATATTCTGTCCAGCAGAAGAAGGAATTGGTGGTACACACGACAGATTTTTCTGTCATCGTAGGGCACCTATACAAAATGGGAAATGATGTGATATTGTGAAGATACGTACCTGAATTTGAAAGAAGTTGGATCCTCGCAGAAGCACATGGGGGTGCTATAGGAGGACACTATGCAAGATGAGCAACTGCAAAAAATATTCTCCACGCAGGGTTGTGGTGGCCAACCCTAAACCAGGATTCAAAAGCGCACTGTAAGGCCTGTGATATATGTCAAAGAACTAGAAAACCATCAAGGAGGGACGAGATATTGTTAAATCCACAAATGACACTGCAATCATTCTAAAAATGGGCAATCGACTTTGTGGGACCCATCAAACCTTAGGGAAAGACGAGCATGCACTACATCATCACCATGATGGAATCCCTGACAGAATGGGTGGAAGCACAACCAGTGAAAGACTGCATGGTCCCTATGGCTGCAAAGTTCTTGTTTGACAACGTGTTGACCAGATTTGGCTATCCAAAGATCCTAATGAGTAATTACAGAACACATTTTCTGAATGAAACCATCAGCACGCCCACGAAATAATTCTAGATATATCATTAGAAGAGTACATCGTATCACCCACAATGAATGGGACAGTAGAGGCATTCAGCAAAATACTGAAAACAACGCTGATGGAAGTGTGCAATGCATAGCGAAGCGATTGGGACCTGTGCGTCCTTGCAATACTATGAGCTTATAGAAAAATGTGCAAGAAACTAATGGGATAAACCCCTTTCCAGTTAGTCTATCGTGTGGAAGCTGTCATGCCAATGGAATATATCATACCTATTTTATGCCAGTAGAAAAACCTATGAACAATTTATGAAACCAACATTTTGGACTAGCTAGGTGAGTCCATCATCAAGGCAATAGCAGCACTCACAGGGATGTCAGACCATGAAGCTCTGGAAGAAAGACTCGTGCAATTGGAAGAACTTGAGGAGGAATGGTGTTAACACTCAAAATGAACCTCAAGGCTGAGAAGAGGCACTAAGGTAACTGTTATCACCCCAAGAACTCTCATAGGTTGTATCTCAGAGATGCTCGGGAACATTACAAAACTCAACTAAATGTTGGAAATGGATGAATGGAAGGAATGATGCTTGTTCAAGCCAGATAACCACCTATACTATGCTTAACTCCAGACATGGGTGAACACCCCGAGACTATAAGGCTTTAGACCACCAATTACTCATAGTTTGAGCATTGGGTGAATACAGAGAATATTGACCACACCAGCAGATGCATAGGACCCTGTGATGGCCAGCTGCAACCAGTAAAGAGGTCTTCAAATCTATTTCCTAATGCACAGATAGGATGACATCTCTCTGGCACTAAGTAAATAGAAACCTGCATAACACATTCAATGATACATACTAGACTTCAACGCAGAGGTGGGATGACAACCCCTCTAATGCTAAATATCAAGAGCACATGAACAAATGCATAACAGGCACAACCTAGAATATATTAAAAATGGAAAGTGAGTATTTAACAACAAAACAAGCTTGTATTAGCTAAAAATGAAGACCATACACTGCAAGTATCAAAGTAGTTATAGTCTCCAGAAGTTGAACCTTACATCAAAACAACAACCATCAACCCATCCCCCAAATTACATCTGTTTTCTGGGTATATATAGAGTTTGATTACAAAGATATTTTGATGTTCTATGTGTGGAGGGGTCATAATGGACCACCAACTGCTTTAACTCTCTCATGGAGTCTCTGCTACAATTTGCTTGCTTTAATGAATGAATTTAACGTTCTCTGGTGCTCTGTTGTCCTTCTCGAGTAGGTGGAGTGTAGTATGGAAGAATTTCCATAACTAGTAAATGTTGTGATCTGCTTGAGGCATGTCCTTTTTCTTCTCGGCCATCCTGTTTATTGAATGCAGTTGTTGGAGACGAAATGCGCCAGGTGCCGAACACTGGCCACCTTCATCCTTCAGATGCATGGGACAGGCTATGGATGAGTTGACTACATGGCAGAATAGATATCAGTCGTTGGATCAAGTGAATGGAGAGCAAAGATCTGTTGGCGAGAAGAATTGAGCGGAAGAAGGAGAAAAATTGGGCGGAAGCGGGAGCAAACAAACATGAGCTGTTAGATTATGGGCAGACAAATCCGATGGCCATTGGGTGGAAGAGTAGCACCAGAGATAACGAGCGAGGATGGGCGAATGGGTGGTAAGTGGTATTGATTGCACTGCCTTTGGGATGGAAGCATTAAAGTTATGCGGGTGAGTGATGAGAGTCATCAGGCGACGCGTGGCAGATGTGATGGGAGGAAAACCGTTATGATCACGAGTTAATGCATGGTTAGTTTGCGGGCGAAGGAGGAGCGATTGTCATTGGATCGCATAGATGGACGGTGGGGAGCTCTTGACAAGTGGTATCGAGAGTGAGTGTGAAATGAGCAAAGGCCATTCAATCTTGTTGGGATTGATTAGACGGTGGAGGAGTGATTGGACGAGTCACTTTATCCGGCGTGACAGGAGTCATCAGATTGGGTTTTACTTTTGATAATTTTGGGCGATGTGTGATCAGATCGCATCGCAATATCACATTGGTGGAAGTCAAGGGGCATGGCCTTTATACACACATGGATGCGATTTGCAATAACGATTAAATCACATCGCAATATCGAATTGGTGGAAGTTAAGGGAAAAACGGAGGCAATGGGGTGAAAGGGAGTAAGCAAGGTGAAGGAGAAGGAGGATGATAACTAGTGCTAACCTCTTCTAAGCAAGAAACCAAGGATCGAGCTTACTTCCACTCTTTGAAAATCTGCAACATGTAGCAAAGCTAACACTGGCTCCTTCTGGGGATGAGATCCTCCCTGTGAGGTCTCAAGAATTGCAGACCAATGACTTCATACAAAAAAAGCTTTAAAACATTTGCCTAGTATTCCATTGGGCATGGAGTCTAATTAAGTCTACACTAAAACCTGTAAAAGAACGTGCTTACAATCATTAAGGCTCGAAAACCTTCAACAACATAAATCTTCAAAAACTTCCCATTTACTGGACCACCTAAATTGTTCCCCATTCTCTTGGTCGGCCTATCAGCCGGTTCATCAAAGATCTGCACAATTGGGTTGATTTGATCCTCTACCTCAAAGAGTTTAGGGCATTTGATCTTATCAGGTAGAGAAGGTTTGAATTTCACTCCCTCTTTGTATGCTCTCATCCTCAGATGTTCTTCATGGAAGCCTTTGAGATCCAAAGGGGAACTAAATGAATAAGGAGCTATATGAATCTCTGTAGTTGATTCTTCACTAGCAATGCTAGGCTCTAGATCTTCAAACTGAATATTTTCAACTATAACCTTCTCTTGCAGAGACACATAAGATTTCTTGGGCTTACCTGATCTTGATGCTCCTTTCTGTGATATTTTCTTCGACTTGACAATCTTCTCAAGGTTAGGCACTGGGTCAGCTAGTGATTTCTGAGGGTTTCTTCGGGTATGCCTCACAAACTAAGCCAGAACTGCAATGTGGAGTTGCCAATGGTTGGTCCTCCAGTAGAGTCGCCAGATAGATGATTACAACCAGAAATGTGTCCAGACTTTGTCTATCATCAAAATCTGGAACTGTGTCATCTCCCAGGGAAGCTGAGTTTCAATCTCCTCTCCCCGACAGCGGTGCCAATTAATGTTATCACCCCAAGAAACTCTCTTAGGTTTTATCTCAGAGATGCTCGGGAACATTACAAAACTCAACTAAATGTTGGAAATGGATGAATGGAAGGAATGATGCTTGTTCAAGCCAGATTGTAGAAATTTTGAATAATTTAACACATATTCAACAGAGATTATCTTGATCATGTACTATTGTGGAAAACATACACAATACATAAGCTCCTCTACGTTGATCATCAATATAGCAGCATCAATAACAAAAAACATCAAGAGCATTCACACATTAACACAGTATGTATCCCGGGGAAAGCATCTCGCTAAAAACCCCAACTATCTGTATATTAATGATTGAGTCATGTAACATTACAAAGTACAATGCTTATCACAAGCAATCCAGTACCAGCTCCACCCGTTACACAGTTACACACAATACAGCTCAGATCGGAATCAATCACTGGCTCAAATCTCCTTCGCTGCTTGCCTGCCTCCGCTGCTCAATACCTGCTCAAGAACTGATGATAATTCCAAGGCAACCACGTATTTACTTGGTAAAATCAAGTGAGCACAAGCTACAATGTGGGAAAATACGTGGGCAAACCCATTGGCATACTCAATCCCTTGATTGTGCAAGATCTGATGCACAACTATAGTCACAACTGATAGCAATCTGATTCTCTAACACCTGTCCCTGCTGAAATGAACATGCACTGACATGCAACTGAGTTAACTGATGTATTCATTAGTTGTATTATGAGTTAATAACTTGTGAATTAATTAATAACTAATTCACCCAACTCACCTCTAGTCTATTTGCCAGTTAGACTAAATACAACCAGTTTAACAAAGCTAAACTGAACACAACTCCATCAACTGCACCTCCAGTCCACTAAACTCAACTCACTTGAGTTCCAACTGAAGTCCTGCATGCAAATATTAGTCATCCCATAGGTAACCACATATTTCCTTCTGGGATCTCCATGTACCACATTCGTAGCTCATCCCGAAGTGCTCCAAGAGAATAAAACAAAGTTTATAGTCTAAATATTATTATGAGCTAATAATATTTGACTGTTCTATATTTAGACTGAGCAATCACTCCGCTGTGGAGTCACTCCGCTGTGGTCTAAAAATAGAAGTCCATCTTTTTTTTCCAACTTGATCAATCATCCATAAACAACAACCTGCAATCCATAGACATGATCCATATGTCTAAAAATAGACTTGCGCCAAAAATAGTCTGCGGGCCCACTTAGTGAAGGCGACTCTTTTCACTAAGCTCCATCATCTTGTTGCAATCTCAACATAAAGTACCACTTCCTAAGAGAACAAGTACTTGAGATATAATACATTTCCACCAAGCAATAGGTTGCAAATATTTTTGCCAAACCACTTCCCACAGAAACATTTGAATATCTCAGAGAAAATTTGAAAGTGATATCCCTCTCATCTCATTAGTAAAGGGAAGCACAAGCTTAGGCGGAGGAACCCTTTACCATTGATGTAAAATGGGGAGAAGTTGTAGATAGAGGAAGAATTATAGACACAAGGAGAGGCATATAGAGGGAGTAACATAATATTATCGCATAATTGACTAAGGGCTACCATCAATGAAAAAAGAGTAGATTTCTGGAAATATTTTTGTCATTTATTTGAAAGACGAGGGGACACTATAGATATCTAAGATAAACATTGCAAGATGAATATTGTTGGAAATATTATTTGGATACCTAGTTTTTTGATGCCAAGTTTAGATATCCAATTTTTGAATATATTTCCACTCTAAATACCTAGCTTAAATGGGAGCATAGGATATATTGTTGAAAATATTATTCTGATATATTTCCAATAATATATATAATTTTCTCTAACTACATAGAAGTGAGGAGATATGAAATATTATGTTAGGTTGACTTAGCTAGAAAGTGCACGTCACCCTAGCTAGTTTTACAATTCAACCACATAAGTGAATGTAGAAACACTATAAATAAAGGATATATGAGTGAATTTAAAAATCATCCAAGAAAGAATAGATATAAGGTGTATAGTTGAAGCTAGGGGATACTCAGACTTATAAAGGTGGA
>APFE030198348.1:90184-108159 GCA_000404065.3 Pinus taeda | reverse complement strand
ATTGTCCTTCAGGTAACTATATCCTTATTTAGGCAATGTCTTTACAACACCCTGTTTTTATTAAAAAAGAAAGTAGATATTGAAAAAGGAAGTAGCTTACCTTGCCCAAAATCAAGTGAATGGTGAACCCTGATTTCACCTAGCAAGAAAAGACAAGATTAGTTGGATGTTGCTAGTGCTCTCTTAGATGCTTCTTAATATAGCTATTGAAATGTGAGAGATGCAAGTGGAAATCAAACTTGTTTCAATCAGTGAGTCGCATCCCCAGAGGACTAAGGGTTCTTTTGGATATGTCTGGGCTAACAGCTCTTCGATATCAATCTTCAGATATCTTCTTATTTCAACTCGGCGACAGCTTGGTCTCCATCCTATCTCGTCTCTGCTTGGGCCTTAACACGTCTCTCATCTTTTTCATGATTGAACCATGATGCGAAGTCTTGGGATCTGAGTCAAAAGTTGTAGCAGAGAACCGGGTGGATGGTGTGGAAGTGGGTTTGCCATGAGATCTTGCATCATTGTTGTCATCTGAGGAAGGAAGAGCATAATCTATTAGCTGGGAAACTCTCTATTATAGAAAGCAAGAAAGAAGTTAAGGCATAAAAGGCAAAGAAAAGCAGGCACAAAACGAAATGAAACAAAGGACCATGTAAACATTTTTTTATACTGGAGAGGACCATGTATACATTTTTTTATACTGGAGAGGACCATTTATACATTTTTCTATATTGGAGAGGGTATGTATTGTCTACTACCATTCGAGATGCACATGGAGGCCATTACTGCCATTTGAGATGCACATGGAGGCCATTAGAGATGCACATGGCTTGCATGCAAGAACTCAGATGCATACTTGACAATTTTTATTTGTTTTTATAGTTTTTATATTTTTAAATTATATAAAATATTGATAATTAAATACACTTGGGGGCATTTTTTGGGGAAACAAAAATTGCGGTTATTATCTTATTGTTTAATTTTTATTTTTTAATTAAATAAAATATGATAATTAACATACACTTGCATTTGACAATTGTTATTTATCTTATTGTTTGTATATTTTTAATTATATAACATATAATTGTTAGCATATATCATTGTTCCCGATTGAAACAATCGGGAAGCATGTGTGACCTGTAGATCATTATTCCCAGTTGAAACACATGGGCATTATGTGTGCCCTGTAGACAAGTCAAGTTAGGTTGAAACTTCAATTGTTACTTATTTTCTCTAGCTGAATCGACTTATTAGGTGTGTAATTATGAGGAAAAACAGTTGCAACTCTAGCTTCAGGTTGTTCATCGAATGATTTTACCAAACAATGTAAACTTTGAAACGGGGACTATAAACTCAAAATGAGAACTCTAGCCAAAAAACCCCCAAAAAACATGAAAAGCAGTGCTAAAAATGAAAAGTGTTGATGCTGGAATAATTTTTTTCTAGGGTAAATTTTCAACGTGTTTTAAAAGTGACAGTGAAAACCAATTTTTGTGCAAAAAGTGCCTTGAAAATAAAAAGCGTTGATGCTGGAATAACATTTTTTTCTAGGATAAATTTCAACATGTGTTAATGTTGAAATAAGGTCTGTTTTTTTTTCGAGGATAAATTTTCAACATTTTGAAATAATGGCGTAAAATATTTTATCAAGACTCTGAAAAACATTAAAATTCAAAGTTAAAAAAAATAACAAAACATAAAATATAAAAATAAAAAAACAAAAAAACAAAAAATTAATACAAAAAAAAATCAACATAAAAATGTTAAAAAATAAACAAAATTAAAAACCTATAAAAGATAAGAATTAAAAAACTAGAATTTTTTTTAAAAATATAAGAAATAATATAATAACAAAACATATTCTAAAAAACAATAAAAAAATGTTAAAAAAAACATAGATTATCTGGTAAACCAAAAAAAACCAAAACAAAATTTTAAAAAACTATAGAACTTAATAAAAATACAAAAATTTTAAAAATCTTAATAGGTATATATATATAATATAATATATATATATAACAAGAAAAAAACCAAAAATAAAAACTTTTTAAAAATTAAAAACAAAATTAAAAAAACAAACAAAAAAACATAAAAAAATACTAAATAATAAAAACATAAAAAGATTTATAATAAAACTAAAAAACACAAACATAAATAAATTAAAAAAAACAAACAAACATTACCATTAAAATTTAAAAAAAATATAAATATTCCAAAACTTAAAAAAAAAATTGCACAACGCTGATTCTGAGAATCGACCTTCAGCTCACCCGGCGGCCTGTGGGGGCACAGCCCACGTAGCTCCGCTACCCGGAGCCACGCCCCCATGTGTTGTTGGGTGGCTCAAGGCCGATTCTCAGAATCGACCTTCAGCCGCCTTACGTTCTATGGGGGCGTGACCCTGAGTGAGGGAGTTGTGTGCCACTCCACCACCTAGGGACATGGCCCCATGGGCAGCCTAGTGGCCTGAAGGCCAATTCTTAGAATCGGCCTTCAGCCAACCCAGTGGTCGAGAGGTGCAATTTTTTTTTTTTTAAGTTTTAAAATAATTTTTCTTTTTAATTTTAATGGTAATGTTTGTTTTTTTTAAATTTTATTTTTGTTTGTTTTTTAGGTTTATTATAATTTTTTTTTTATGTTTTTTTAAATGCTTTTAATTTAATTTTAGTAGTTTTAAAAAAATTCGTTGATTTTTTAAATTTTGTTTTTAAATTATTTAAAATGTTTTTTTTGGTTAAGTTTTTATTTTGTTTTTTTGTTTTTGCTTTAATCAAGTTTGTTTTTAATGCTTTTTTTTTATATTTTTAGTTTTTTTTAATCATTTTTTAAATTTTGTATTTTATTTATTTGTTTTTATAGTTTTTTTAAATTTCCTTTTTTTTACAAATTTCTTATGATTTACAATATATATATATATATAACAATTTTTATGCTTTTTTGTGTTTTATATTTGTTTTTTTAAGTAACCAACATTTAAAAAAATAGAAATAAGACAATTAGAAAATTTGTTAAGTAATCATGATTTAAAAACAATTGGACATAAAAAAAATTAAAGTGTCAACAAATGTAACATTTAAAAAAAAATATCCACACTTAATAGAAAATTTAAAGTGTCAAACATAAGCCCTCTAAAAAAAATGGTTGATGCTGCATCAACACGTTTCAAAATCAGCATGCAAATCACTAATATTTAAAAACAAATATTTATATTCGATACATAAGAAAATTTAGTGTCAAAAATATGTTGCGAAAAAAAGAGTGTATTATGCATCACCACTTTTCAAAATCGGTTGACTTTTTTGCTACCTCAACGAAATGGGTAATCATAGCAATTCATGTTTCAAAGTTTACATTGTTACCATAATAACATTCCTAAATTACATGCCTTGCAATGTCCTCCTTCCAACTATTATGATTTGCGCATTGTTGGTAACAACTTCCTGTTAGTTGACGACAATTTCTTTGGTGGTGACAAATTGTGCTTGCTACAACTAGATCAATAATAACAGATGCTGGAGGATCTGCTACTGGAATTGGATATGCTATTAGTGGTAGTAGTGGATATGCTTGGTTAAACTGGTTCAATTGCATCGACTTCTTAACTTGCAACCCTCTCTTCTCTAACTATTGATGCTTACTTAGCTACCGATGATAGTCATGTTGGTTATACCTCTGCCTATGCAAGGAATACTGATGGATTTGGGCAAGGTGGTAGTGGGTAAGCTATTGATCGATCTACTGATGCATATACCCTAGCTTATGTTGTTGTATCGAGGTCAACTACTAGCTATGTATCTTGAACATAATCTACATCTTAATCGACTGGTTCAAGTGGATCGTCAAGGGCTAAATCAAGGACTAAACCACCAGAATAAACAACATAACCAAAGGAATAGATTAAAGCAATTGTTGGATTGACTACTCAATCCGGTGGTGCTACGCTTGGAACTAGCTCTACCTATGCTATTGGTGCTTCTTTCACTCGGTAAACTACCTCTCCCATGGCTATTGGAGGTTTCGGGTCTTTATCTATAAACTATGAAAACTCTAACTCTGGTTCTCTATATGATGGATCTCATTCTCTTTCATACGGGTATAAATTATTCATTGACTAAAGAATCAATAGTTAAAGATGCAGGAGTAGTTGATTTATCGGGTTGAAGAAGTCGATTATGTTGTTTAGTAAATTGATCTAGCACCAGGAGCACTAATGGAACTCGTAGCTCCAGATCTAGTCCCAATTGTGGATGCAGGAGCAGTAGAGACAGAGACTTCCAAAACGGAACAGTAGGGAGGACTAGTAGCTTAGTTAGTCCTAGAGGAAGAGAGGAAGCATTGTTTTCCGAAGTTTGGTACAAATTCCTCTCTTGCTCCTACTAGTAACTCCACCATTATTATACTACTAGTAGTGATAGCTTATAGATTAGGAGTTATGAGTGTTTTCTTAGTCTTAGTGTTTAAAGATGAGAGATTTCTTAACTAGGCTTACTAGTATTTTCTTAGAGAGCTTCATGCTTAGTGTTTCTTAGTGTTCTCTTAGAGAGATGACAGAGCTTCCTTGGTCTTGCTTGCCCAGTAAGAGAGTGAGTTCCTAGGAGGTTATAAGTGTGTTATTAATATGCAGAGAGTAGATTTATCAACACATTAGGGTCAAGGTGTTTTATGCATCTATTTATACTTTTTATTTCTTTCAATATCCTTAGCCTCGTGTTCAGTAACCAAAGCTACCCTCCATCAAAACTACACAAAATGTTGGTGTGAAGAGTTATGGTCTTCCCTACATAGGGAAACTAGACCATATGAACTCATGAAACTCAAAAGTTTGAGATTTACAGAAGTCATAGACTTATGATTGTTCTATTTACTCTCTATTGAGACCTCTATGACTAGCCAATTATATGCATCAAAACGTGAGAATTTGGAAAGAGCCAATTCCAGATGAAGAGATTCCCAGTTTGAATTTAACAGTGTTTGGCACACATGATACAGGGTGTTCATTTACAAATATGTCTGTTTTTAATTGGCGTGTGATCTATTTTAGAAATGGCTCGCACATCTTGCAACCTATTTTATTCCTTTGAAACACAATCAATCAATAAATATTCAATTTACAAGTCTTGGCATCAGTAAGAGATTATGGAGCTCTATGCCTTTGAAAGCTAGGATACCATGTAGTGAGCTTGTAAGGTTGTTTCTCTTTAAGCTCCTTCCATTCTTTACCATGCTCAACAACTTTGAAAATCCATATGGCACAAATAATTGCAAGTTTGGAACTTGATATCAATTATACATAGACATGTATAAAGACAAGTTTTTGTTAGAAACTTAGTACAAATATGAAATTTAATAGCTATTGATATTGGCTTTATGGTGCAACAAGCTACATTCTTCTAAAGTTTCTTACTCTATATTGAAATAAATTATTTGATAATTTCATGGAGCCTAGTGGGGTTTTGACAAATTCAATGATTTTCACTGTATAGACTCAAGCCCACTCAAACGTTGTTAGATAGTTAATGCACAAGTATTGACTCATGCTAAGGTAAGATCAACCTTATTGAAATTGATACTCAAATTAGAGGCATTATAAAAATTGAATGCATTCCATGTCTTCCTTTATGTAGTTTTTATCTTCCATCAACGTTCAAATAGATCATTGGCAACATGGTTGTTCACATATTATTGTCCATTTTGTACTGGTTGTGGAATGCTTTGTTCATTTTGGGCTTCACCATTTTTTTCAAGTTAGGTGTTCCAAAGCTTTAGTTGGATACAAAGAGGGTTAGGGCCAAAGAGCATTCCTTCAAAATAGATCTAAATTAGATAGAGAATTTTAGATCGAAAGTCATTAATGTTGCTGCGAGTTGCAATGTATCTAAAAAACATTGTTTGTATGCCGATAAAGTGAGTGTCAAATTGCAGTGCACTAAGCAGTGCTAATAATGTGTCACATGACTTTGTATTTGGCCTTTCTAAAGTTGGATTTTATAAACAACTAGTCTTAAACCGTGACCCTCACAAGTCTAGCTAGTCTGCCATAATCTTTAGAGATTTTTATATATTTCCTTTTTGTAAGAAATAGGTTATATTACCAACCTAGTATTACCAAACTTTAATAACTAGTCTACATCCCTCACACCCAATGATCTTTTAAGATCTTATTTGAATCCTTCATGTCCAATTATCTAATTTAGGATCTCTTCTAGGCCTTGTGATATATTACATAAGTATTATGAGGAAGTTATTTTAATAGTTATTATTTTGTAAGGAGTTGTTAGTGGTGGCCCATAGTAGATATTTAAGACCAAAGCTCCCTATTTTACACCTTATATCTTCAGATGCTCAACTTTCTTAGTGTTAACTTTCAGTTTCAGATTTTAAAGTTTTGATATTTTCAGTTTTATTCTTCTTCATTCCAATTTGCATATTTTTTTTGTATGAATGAAGGTCTTTTATTTTTTATTTGATTTCAGTTATTGTTTTGTTAACCAAGAAAAAACATATTTTTATTTGCAATAAACAAAATACAATACTCAGGTGTTTAGGCACAGTCCCAAAAATATCATCCATAGATAAATATTTTTAAAATATCTCACTATATATCCATAAGTATCTAGAGTATTCATAACATCACTTTGCTATCTATCAAGTAATTGGAAACAAAAAATGGGCTTTAACAGTCTTGTATGTTGACAAACTACATGTTCAAAAGGAGTTCAAAAATCATTAAAAGAAAATTGTTGTAAAATCATTGAGTGACTAGTTTGTACTTCTTCCAAGGAATCACAAAGCTCATGTAGATGAAATCCTTCCTTTTGAGAGTTGATCTGCAATGATCTTGGCATATTTCCATTTTTGATGACCTAATAGATTAATTACTCCTTTCCTACTATTCATCTTTGTTAGGGTAGCCTAATCCTTGGTATATGCTAAGTTACTACATCTATTTTCTTATTAATCAAAAGGAGATTTTATTAGTTTGAGCTTTCATTTGCTTTGGCATTCTCGCTACATAAAGCTTTAGAACACACAAACTGGAGCCTATGTCAACAATCAAGACATGAGATCTCAGGTAAGGAATATAACTCTCAACTTCTTTGTTTCAAAGGTTTGCACGTTGTGATTGGTCTTGGCAACTTTTGATCTGGAAATCTAGGTTTTCTTCCTGCAGTGGAGCGAACATCAGAAGGAGCTCCTAAGCAGTGATGGATTTAGTCAAAATCAAATTTCTCTATGGAAATAGCCTAGTATGGTCAAAGTGGGTGAACATATTGGCCACACTATATGTGTCCTGCATCTTGCACAGGTCTTGTGAAGCAATCAATCTGATTTCAATTCAGTACCAAAATTTCTGCATCTTGAAGAAGAATTGTGCTTCTTGGCCATGTTTGGAGTTTTGTAATTCAACTTTAAACTAGAAGTTTTTAATGTTGATTTAATGCCAAAAAAAACTTATTCTATGAATTTTTTTGACATTGCATAACCCAGATAGAACTACCATTGTATCACTCGAAGTTGATGAAACACTTCACTTCTGGAAGTTGTTTGGTGCACCCAACGTAGGCGGTCTAAAGGCCCTTCAGTCAAAAGAAAGTTCTTTGTCACTGAAAACTATTCACATAAGGTAGCCCTCTGAAGCTTGGACACAAATATATGCTCAAAATTCTATTCCTCCTATGTACCAGAAATTTGTATCATACATTGTAATTTTTAATTCACGGTAAGGTATGCAACCTATGGCCATGTCCATGATTATATTCCAAATTTTTTGACTTATCTGAAGCTTAATCATTCACGCAGTCAGGGTAACCTTTGGGATTAAAAATTATTTCAAGAAGGGATTTCTAGAAGGCAAATGTCAAAGACCCAAGAGTTATATGGAAGAAGTATTTACATTCTCAAACATCTATGTATAGAACACTCTCTTGATTTGAATCTATACTTACGCAGATGATCTGTATCTCCATCTTGTAAACACTGCCAATGTTATTGATATCCACAGTGATTTTTGTGGCTGAGTAATCATATGCATTATTGGGCTTAGGGACTTTTGGTTCAAGTACTACAAATTGAATTAGACCCCTATTAACATCCAAGTTTGTGAGGATTCAGTAGACTCCAATATAATTTCCCCCTACATGTTGAGCCAAGGTTTCTTTATTGAGGGCTCGGTGGGACCTTCTTCCCTTGCAACCACTGCTGACAGTGCTCTCTTTCCTTATTTATTTTTATATTCCTCTGCTACCTAGTCCCATTGCTTGATGGCCCTCTCCACAATGGTTAGTGAACTCCCATAACTTCAGCGAGAAAGAATAACAAATTATCTGTTGGATTTAGCAGATGGAAGAAAATGTATATCCTTAGGCAGTAAATTTTTATCCAATATGGATGACTAGCTATCTATGGCATTGATGAGTACCTGCGCCTTTCTCCTACAACACTAATATAATCAGCCTCTAAACTAGACTAAGGACTAATTCTAATTCAAATTGGTTGACTTAGTCAAGTTTGTAACAATTTGTAGACTACGATTTTACAAAAACCAACAAAGTTGTCGGTCGTATTTTTTTTTCGCCTTGCTGACTTAAAATAGGGACTGGCTGCCATGCAACCCATCTTGTTTAAGAAATGTATTTAGTTGAATTGTATTAATGCGATATGGGTGGGCCATTTATTTTGGGGGTGGGTATTTACTCTTTAAACGTTATTACAACAAGTTAAACCTATTTTATTGGAATTGAATTTAGGTAGATTGAAGAATAAACTATCATCCCAACCATTCAAGTTATTAATTTATATGTACACATTGATTGCTAACTAAATTAATTTTTTTATTAAGGAATATAAATAAGTTTTTTTATATATAGATATGTGAATATGCACACTATTAAAAGTTAAACATATATTTAAAGTTAGATATATAGTATAAGTGTAAATCCATTTTAAATTTGCACATCAGATTTTTAATCATTTAATTTCATATAATATATCAATTTCTTTATATTAAATGATAAAAAGATTAAGCATTAAGAAGTTTGATTCTTATTGGTGTTCCATAAATCTTGGTGTAAAATGTATTCACTTCGATTTGTGTTTAGATGTTGTGATACAAATGCATAATTCTTTATTTTTTAATATATAAATATGTATATACTTATTTAAGTATTTTTTTCCATGTAATATTTATGGGATAACATCTCCCCTATATAGATACAGAGACAAAATCCAATTATTAATAGAGCCTAATATTGTTTTGTTCTTTGTCAACTAAATAATTTTTTTCTAATTATCGTGGACATATATATATATATAATATATATATATATATATATATAATATATATATATATATATATATATATTTGTTTGTTATTATTATTATTGTGACATCTTGTAAAATTAAGAATTTTTATATATTTATTTCTAATTTCATGCTTATATTTTTTTTTAAGTTTTTTTTTTTGGGAAATCACATACTTGCTATTTCATTGGAATCAAAGTATACAAATTATTGTTTAATTACAACCTCCAAGACAATTTTGTCAAGAGATATGGCATTCTAACAATCCATAATATAAAATAGTTAAAACATAAAACCACACAAGGTCCCAACAATCACAATAGCTTCAGTTTCAGAAAATGTTGTTGGAATTCACCCTAAGGACATCAACAACTTTTTTTTGCAATCACTAAATGTTCTACAAGCTGGAGTAATGCTTCCCTTGATCTTTTTTCCATGTCAATGCTGTGTTCCCTGTGGATATGTGATACCTCTAACTCCTTGAGAAATTCCTGTAATTGGAAAATTCTTTATTGCCAAAGATTTAGGGCCAAGCTATGTAATGTACCATGTTTAATTTTGTAACTATGGTTGGTCTTCATAATGCATATTTTGGTCCTTGATGTACTTATATTGATTAATATAAAGCATGTTCTTCGAGCTGGAGTCAAAAGAAAAATATATTTTTGAGTCATGTACTCATGGACTTCTAAAAGAGAAAAATTTAAATTTTTGAAATTGAATTTTTTGCTACAAAACTAGTCAAGTCAAACTCCCTCCAATTCAAGTCGGCATAGGCAAAAGAGACACCCATTCGACCCAACAGATCTCTAGATAAAGAGAGTTCGACCTCCTCCTCAAGGCAACAATTCGATATCTATCAAGAAAGAATCTTCTTGGAATTTAAGCGAAGGAAAAGTAGGATGAACTCTCTCTATCTAGCTTGCACGTGTGGAGGATATCTCTCTCTCCCTCTCCAGTTCACATATTTTTTTGGGAAGTTGCAAATGTAGGGAAATTTTTTATGGGAAAGTGCAGGGTTGAAATTATGGGATTTTGGGCAGTTTCTAAAAGGTTGAGGTTTGCCTTATGGTAGAATAAGAAGGTTGAATTACTAGGTTAGGTTGGAGGCTTGACTTGGATGGTGTTGACTAGGTTTGACCATAGATTTGTTGAATATTAGTTTGAACTAATTGTTGGCAAGAAATCTACGCATGTCTCTCGTTGAAAAGAAGAATTTATGTATTGAAAAGTTTGTTGTTCCCCCCCCAAGTGGATTTTCCCAAGGTAAATCTTTTGTTCTCTTTGTGTGTTGTGATATCTACAATCCTACTGTATTTATATGGTTGAATTTCTAAAGTGTAATTTCTCAATGATATACAAGAAAAAATAAAAGAAGAATGACATCATTATAAGTGATTATCAATTTTCAGAAATGTTGTGCTTGTATCTATTGCACTTGAAAAATCAACGTGGTATTAGAAGAAAAGGACACTAAGATCACTCTTTAAGAAGCCTACATTGAGATCACTATTATTGAGACCTTCTTGATTGTTGATCTACATCTATGGCTTCCTCTATGAAGTTAGAGAAAAAGTTAGAAGGGGCTTCAAATTTCAGAGCTTGGAAAATTAGAATTGATATTATTCTTACAAAGAACAAAGTTTTGGATATTGTGAAGGTCAAGGTTGTAGAATCAAGAGATAATGTTGGAAAAGAGAAGTTCAAGGAGGATGAAATCACTTCCATGAGGCTTATTGTGGGTTCCATTAGATATCACCTAATTCCTTATATTTCAAAGCTTGAAACTTCAAAGGTGATTTATGATGCCCTAAATAATCTATTTATAGTCAATAACATTGGTCAAGTCAAAAGTTTGAAGAATGAGCTTTGTGATGTAAGGATGACAAATAATGACACTGTAGCCTCATATTTCGTAAAAATATCTCAACTAAGAGACCAACTAAGAGACCAACTTCAAGAAATTGACGAAGTCGTCTCTGAGAAGGAACTTGTGACTACAACACTTAATGGACTACCTAGATCATTGCATGCATCTGTAACTGGTATGAGTAGCAGGAAGGAAGTTCCCTCGTTTGAAGAACTATGGACTTCTTGTGCTCAAGACGAATCAAGGATTATATCAAGAGATAGAAAAGAAGAAGACTCTCAAGCATTTACAACTTGTTTCAAAAATAAGAATGTCAGAGGAAAGAAGAAGTTTGATTTCCAAAATAGAAAACCAAAAGGAATACCTAATTCAAAAGGAAAGAAAGATATGTCAAATGATTGAATGCTATCATTGTCATAGATTTGGTAACTATATGAGCCAGTATCCTGAACTAAATAATGATAGAAAGAGGAAAGGTAACAACATGCTTCAAGGGTAGACATTGATGAACATCCAAAGAAATCCAAAGGTGACAAAGATTTATTTTATTTCTTTTCTCTAACCGATTCTATTCCAGATGATAATGATATGTGCGTTGTAGATAATGGTGCTTCAAGACATATGATAGGAGATTGTGGCAATCTCACTAGCACGATGGAAATAAGATTATCAAAAAGGGTAGAGCTTCGAGACAATCACAACTATGTAGTCAAAGAAATTGGAAATGCATTCATTGATTTGGAATCTAGTAACACTGTTCATCTTAGCAATGTTCTATATGTGCTAGGTTTGAAAAAGAATTTAGTCTCTATTTCATGTTTGTAAGATAAATGAGATATAGTAGCATTTGTTGACCGAAAAGTACTTGCATGACCCAAGGGATCGAGTATAGATGATGCTAGAGTTATTGGAATTTGTGATGGAAGATTGTATAGACTCTTGGGTAAACGAGCTCAAGCTTTAGTACATGATGAAATCAATATATGTGAACTATGGCATAGGGGATATGCTCACCTGCACTCTTGATCCTTTCCTACTTTAAGTCCATGGAAAATTTTAGGGGCTAATGTTCGCCTAGTGGGCTTATTTTCCATGATTTTTCCACAAAAAATATTCGCCAATTTCCAATTTTATAAAATAAGATTCGCCCAAATTTTAGAATATAAAATTATTTTCCCTTAAAAATTGCCAACATTGTATAGAGACTATATATAAAATCATTATAAATTTGAATAATTTTACAAATATATCAATAAACATTCTATAGTTTGCATATTAGGGATTAGTGAGATTCACCAATGTTTTTAAACTTCAAGAAAATTTTCCATCCTCAAAATTTTCCTTGTTGAAGTCAAATAGTTTCAGGTGTTCCTGAATTATAGATAGAACATGAATGTGTATGTAAAAGTTGTGCACTTGGAAATAATGTCAAAAATTCATTTCCAAGTAGTGATAGTAGATACAAAGAAATCTTAGATCTTATTCATTATGACATATGTGGTCCTATGTCAATGAGATCACATGTAGGTTCGTTATAATATGTAATATTTATTGATGACTTATCTTATAGGACATGGATCTAACTCATGAATACCAAGGATTAAATCTTCACCAAGTATCAAGAATTCAAGGCTGAAGTAGGGAACTTAATAGGAAAGAAGATCAAAATTTTGAGATTTGTTAATGGAGGAGAATACATTTCAAAAGAACTTGTTGCCTTTTGTAAATACGTTTGGATTAAGGGGGAGTTGATTGTCCCCTATAATCCCCAACAAAATGGAGTGCCAGAAAAAATAACATCTCCATTGAATAATTTGTCAAGGCTATGATGCATGATCAATATTTTCCTATGTTATTATGGGAAGAAGCGTCTTTAATAATTGTATAACTTTAGAATATAAGTCCTCATCGAATTCTAGAAGATATGACTCCTGAAGAAGCATTCATTGGACATAATCCAAAGGTTGGGAATTTGAGAATCTTTAACTACCTAGTTTACATTCATATTCCTAAGGATAAGAAGCAAAAGCTAGAACCTTCATGAAAGAAAGGAATATTTGTTGATTATAGTGAATCATCAAAGGCTTATAGAACCTACATTTCAAAGTAGCAAAAGGTTGAGGTTAGTCAGGACGTTACCTTTGATGAAAAGGTTGCATATTGGAAGTATAAAGAAATTTTCATGGACTCCAACAATGAAAAAAACATGAAGCTTCTAAGGAAGAAGGTCAAGTTCTACAAAACATCCTAAAGAGCTAGAAAGGACTTGTGAACCTATAGAACCAGTTGTTGTTCCTGAGATCAAGAAAAGACTAACATGGCTTAGATCTACCTTAGAAGAATCAAAAGGACATGCAACTAGTTCCACATGGCACATATAGAGAAATTAAGAAATCTAAAATATTCTCTAGTTATGCAACTCTTATGATGAATCTCATTGATGCATAACCTTCCACTTATGAAGAAGCAGATAACTAGCAAGTGTGGAAGTATGCTATGATTGAAAAATACCAATTCATCATGAAGAATGATGTATGGGAGATTGTGTCGAAGAGAAGTTATTGGTGACTTCCAAATGGATATATAAGATCAAGCATGCAACAAATGGAAGTATTGACAGATAAAAAACTTGATTTGTGGCTAAAGGATTCTCCCAAAAAGAGGGAGAGGACTATGATGAGAACTTTGCTCCAGTTGTTAGGTATAACTCTATTAGATCTATTATTTCTCTTGCTCCTTATTTGGGTTGGAGTTTACATCAGATGGATGCAAATAATTCTTTTCTAAATGGTGTAATTGAGGAAGAAGTGTACAAATAACAACCTTAATATTTTTAGGTGCATGGGAAGGAGTCTAACATTTGCAGGTTGAAGAAAGCCTTATATGGACTCAAGTAAACTCCAAGAGCTTGGTATGCTTGAATTGATGGCTAATTGAAGAGACTTGGATTCTAAGGGTGATGTTGACCCAAATCTCTATTTCAAGGTTGTGGAGAATGCACCTGTGATTTTATTGTTAATGATGTATTTCTGAGAGGTGTTGACTAGGCATTATTCATTATAAGAGCTAGTGAGCCTTTGAGTTTGACATGAAGTATCTTGGCTTGATGCATTATTATTTGGGTCTGGAAGTATGGAAGAAGGATAGTGAGAGTTTCCTTGGTTAAGGAGAGTATGTTATTGATATCCTTCAGAAGTTTGGTGTGATGGACTATAAATCCATGACAACTCCCATGGAGACTAATTTGAAGACGTTGAGAGACTATGAATCTAATCTGGTAGATCTAACTATGTATCAACAATTGATTGGCTTGTTAATGTATTTAGTTAATACTAGATTGGAAATTTTCTTTGCAGTAAACATGTTGAGCCAATTCCAGGTGGAACCGATACATGAGCATTGTACTGCAACAAAACACATATTGATATATCTATGTGGTACTGTAAATTATGTTTTGAGATATGTCTAAAACAATGATGTACAACTGCAGGGATACACAGATTCTGATTGGAAAGGGAGTGTAGATGATAGGAAGAGTACTTCAAGAGGATGCTTTAGTATAGGCTTTTCCATGATTTCTTTGATGAGAAATAACATAAATATATCACACTAAACACTACAGAAGCAAGGTATATCATAGCCAATGAAGCTTGTATTGACACAATGTGGCTTCAGAAGTTATTTGCAGGATTGTTTAACCAAGATATGTAACCAACTATGATATATTGTGACAATCAAACTTGTGTTCCATGGTAGGCCAAATCACATCGAAATCAAGTACCACTAAATCTATGATATGGTGTAGAAATGATTAGTAAGGCTAAAGTACATCTCCATTGATGAGCATACAACTGATACTTTGACAAATCCATTGTCCATAGAGAAGTTCATATACTTCAAGGACAAGCTTAGGCTTGTGGAGATTCCCCCTCTCATTTAGAGGGAGCGTTGATATGATAACATCATGGGAAATCATTTTCCATGTGTCATTGATGTTGACCAATTGGGGAGAATGGTCCTAGAAGCCCAAGATCACTCAATTGAGTGTGTGGCATTCAAAATCAGGCTCAGTCTCTCCAGATAGGATGAGGAGCTCATTTAGCATCGGCCCTTGTTGCTCATGTAGATTTTGGCCTTTGGAGTTTCACCATGATTCAAATGGATTGACCAAGATGGTGAAGCAAGACTAGTCTAGGTTAGGACTACCAACCAAGATTATGGGATAGTGGTACCAACCAGAGTTATAATAACTTGTTGATGCTAAAAATGATGCAATGTTTTAGGAGTACCAATCGGGACTATCGGTTAGTGGTACCAACCAATTGTGGTTGATGATCTACCTTATGTAAAAGTGTAACACCCCTAGTTGCATAAAAGATTACTGAGATCATTAAGTGAATGTTTTACTAAAATATATTTTAAATATTATTCTATGTTGATGAATAATATAGATGGTAATTACCTAGATTATAGGTAGTAATACTTTAACAAAAATGAAACTTTTTTGTTTATTTAAAAGAAACAATTACCCTCTACCTAAGAAGGGTGATATAGAGAGGGAAGAATAACATAAAAGGGTCCTAGAGTTGGGTGGAACAAACCAGTGGGAAATTTTCTCAGTATAGTCAACCAGAGAGTACAGAGATAGTGGTTGGATAGAAGTCCTGAGGCCCATAGTACTAACTGTGACTGCACTAGATCTAGCATAAAGAATAGAAGGTGCTCAGGGGAGAGTCTGGACATGATTTCCAAACTCGTGGTTGGGAGGAGAGAAATTTCGAATACAATTACATTACAGGTTTTTCAAATAACTGAGATATCAAACTTTTAAGGAATTTATTGTGGAACTATAACTATGGTTTTGTAGAAGAAATATAAAATGTAATGTCCAATAGTTATGCATATATATTTTATAGGTTAGTAGTTGTTTCATAGTAGCATTTAACAATTAAAGTACAGGTAATACAAAATGTAGATGTTAATTTTTGCATGAATAACTAAAGGGTGATTCGTTAACCAATAACGACAAGGCAGTTACACCTATATTCAAAGTATCCATCTATTGCATGAATGAAATTAAGGAAAGGCCTTGTGTGAGATTAAGAGCAGCATACTAATATAGAACCCCCTACTTGAACACAGTCATTTTCGTTTAATCTATTGTTGCAGTATTACAACCTATCTATAGAATATGTAAAAGTTGTAAATATTAATGAAAACAAAAGAAAATAGCCATTAATCATCATAGCATGGTGGCATTGATAGTTGACATCACAATTAATCCATATATAGATATATATAATATATATATATTATATAATATATATATATATATATATATATATATCGATCGAAACCTGTGAATCTTGTAGGAATCTTCTCTAGAAATTAATACAGTAACACAAATAAGAATTGCGGTAACTCTTTCTTAACACAGTAAGACCAAAAATAATACCGGAGTTTATAACTATTTAAACATCATAGACTAGACAATAATGAATCCAACAGGACAACCAAATTAATGGCCTTATCAACCTAGTTACAAACCTAACGAAAACATCCATTACAATCTCTACTTAGAATAATCAGAAGCAGGCTTGGAGGCCCCTTAAACCATTGCAAATTACATATCAAAAACTAGAGAAAAGACGACAGTCGTAGCTGGTCGAACAAGTTGGAAATTTTTGGTTCAAGACTACAAGTGCTTAATAAAAAACTACTCTACTGCGCCATCAGAGAAACCCTCATCTTAAACCCTCAAATAACTTAACTGCAAACGGAGACCAAGGGCTTATTTCCAACCTGAAAAGCCATGGAAATGCCATCAATTTCTATGAACTCAAGGGTTGTGGTCCCGAATAGTAAACCTTTTGGTAGGTGGCATACCTGCATTCAAATATTATGAATTAGTCACTGCTGGCAGAGGCAATAAATCTGCTATTCTACGTAGAAGCTCAACCCAAAATTGAGATGGGTTCTTACCTAATTTAAGAGCGTTGCCTCAGTGAGTCACTGACCTGCAAAGATAGGAAAAAAACATTCAATGTCATAACCATTTAATTAAAGAAAAAGTTAGAATGCTAAACCCTCCTGCAATGTGATTGGGCTCAAACTTTCAACAAGAGAATTTGCCTTATGATGTGAAAATATCTGTTGTTGATGGCTCTATAAGAATTATGTCTTCCTTCATGTACGGAACTGTAAAAGTCTCCCCTAAACAGTGGCGAGAAAGCTTTAGCACAAGCATAAAACTGATACCTAAACTCCTAACCAACTTCCAACACTAGAAATCAAAGCTTCGGGTTGCAGAGTTGCGAGGTATACCTATTATGATGGTGGTATCAACCTCCTCAGCCATCACCTCATGCAAAGCACAAAAACTAGAACCCTCGCAGAGAAGCGCGACACATAGGAGTGACAACAATGATAACTCAAGGTTTCAACGCCCATAGTTAGTTAGGTTAAACCCTAGCTCATCTCCACCATCTGATAGCCAACGGAGGATCAATAATGAACAATAACGCCAGATGGCAAGGTTAGATGGAGTTGACATCCCACAACATAGAGTTTTGCCATGTGGATCTATGGACGAGGGCCCATACGACAGAGAAAACCATAGACTCATGTGCTTAGTTAACAAGGAGGATCCCTGGTTGGATCTTCCCACCTATCCAATAAATTTATCATTTAAACACATTTAAGTTTTGTACAAAGTATCATGATGTTGTACATTGCCGTGGATACGAACCCCTTAATAATAGCGTATATATATGGTTTAATAGGTTTTGAGTCAATAGTTATCTGCCACAAT